>NDGN011139850.1:0-15032 GCA_002564285.1 Tympanoctomys barrerae | reverse complement strand
TTCTGTCTCTTCTGAGGACAGCATCACTGGACTCAGCACCCATCCAGGTCACCCAGCTGACCTTGTCTCCAGATCCCCGATCACATCTTTGAAGTCCTCTTTCAGAGTAAGACCTCTCTGAGGGGTGGGATGGACACGCTTTGGCCAGGATGATGAGCAGCCCAGTGGCCTTCAGTGGCCGCGCTCTGCACTCTCTGGTCCCCAGTAAAGCACTGGCTCTGTGGTTCAAGGTCCCCTCCAGTCCTCTCCCTGGGGCATGGACGCCCACTTGGATTTGAGGGCGCCTGGATCCCTGGAGTGTGGAGCCCAAGCGTGGCTGCGAGGCGTTTGGGGAGCGTTTCAAGACCTTTTTCTGCAGCCTTGGAACAAAACGCGTTTGTTTGTGTTAAAAGTTTGAGTGGAGGGAAAGCACTTTGTGCACACACGGGCTCCTCTGTTTAGTGCCTGGGGGTCTCTAAAACCGGGCGGCTGCTGGGCTCTGTTTACCCCTGTGCATCTAAATTTAGAATTTAGAGTGGAAAGGCCGGAACCCCGCCTCTGTATTTCAGCCCCTTTTAAAACAGAGTCTGACGGCCCTTCGTTCCTCACCTGGAGGCTCCGGAAAGTTCCCGCCTCCCAGACTGCGCTGCGTCCTGGCAAGCAAGGCAGGGGAGCCCAGGGACTTGTGTGGGGGCTGGGGAAGGCTCAGCGTCAGTACCTCCTTGGATATCAGAGAATCTAAAGTTGGGGTGGCAGCACTCAGTCCCACCCAGACCAGAGCTTTTCTTCTGCCCAGAGTTCTTTGTGGAGCCTAAGAGTGCAGTGAGACTCCAGGGTCCAAAAAAGCCCTGTCAGAGGGCTTTCCTGAGGGAGAGGTCTTTACAGCTGGGTTTTGTAGGATGAATAGGAGTCCACAAGGTATATCCATCTTCCTTTTCTTACTGCCCACTAGCTATCTCCTGGAGGATTGGTTACACAGACTTGGCCAGGCCCTGTGAGGGTGATATCCAGGAATAATTTCCTCTTGGGGTATGCAGTTCAGCTCAGGCCAGTGGGGATTAGCCTGTGGGAGTCTCAGGCCCCAGACCTTTCCAGAGACAGTGGTAGGAAACATTGGGACAGGAGGAGGTGGGGTGGATTTGGGTGCAGAGCTGCATTAACGTCCCCTTGTCCCTATGTGCCTGCCACATGGGCCTGAACAGCTTGTCTAACCTCTCTGTGAAATGAGAACATGACATGGACCAGTGTCCGTGGCTTGCCGGAGGCTTGAGTCAGTGAATGCACAGGAAACCAAGGGTGCCAGGTGCACCTGCAGGTGGGCTTCTGGGCTGGTCCCCGGCCTCCCTTGGAGGCCAGTTCCCAAGTCTGCCTCAAGAGGGGAATAAAATACCACCCATGTGGCCTTCCGAAACAGAATGGGGGGCAGCTCGAAGCTTCCTGTGTCCCTGACAGGAGCATGGAGCTGCAGAGCAGCAGGCCATGGGAGAGCAGAGGACACGCCCCTGCCCACCAGTCCCAGGCACCAGGGCTTGTTCCCATGGCTGCGGGCCTTATGGGTCCTGTCATTACACGGCACGGCTGTGGGCCCAGGCACGAGCAGCCCGTGCGCCCTCCCTGCCGCCTCAGTCCATCCGCCTGGGAGACGTGCAGATCCGCCTTCCCCAGGGCCAGCTGTGAGGAGAAGTTCCAGGCACCAGGGCTATAAAACAGCCCATTCCTGAGCTGCTTGTGTCTGAGAGTCCAGGAACAGCAAACAGCCCTGCCGGATGGGCCATTTCCTGGGGAGGATGGAGGACCCTGTTCACTAGACAAGGAGGGGTGAAGGGCCTGGGAAGGGCAGTGGGTGCTGGGCAGTTAATCGGTTGCCTACTCTTGCCTGGGCTCTTGGCTTCTATGACTGCCAGAGTAGCCCAGGAGCAGAGAGGAGGGCAGGAGCAGGGTCTCAGGCCGCCACACCTGCCTGGCACATGTGCCCGCCTCCTGAGTACCTGCCTGCCTTCTACCAGGACTCTTTGTGCTGTCTGACCCCTCCTTTCCCCTTCATCAGAGATTTTATCTTAGCGTTAATTTAAATTTTAAAAACCAAAACTATTTCACTATAGCTTCACTGAATCATTTAAAGTATTTTTAAATAATTAAACGTTGCTATTAATGTTATATTGAAAAAAAAAAAAAGTCTACCTGTACGCCAACACTGAGTTAATGCTTCAGGTTTGAGTTCGCTGGTAACCCCGGCACTTGGCACTCACAGCACCTGCGCCCACCCACAGATGCTGATGACTGCCTTGCACCCATGGCAGGGTGGCCACTGGCTAGCGTTTCACCCCCAACCCCGGACCTCTTCATGTCTTTTTGGAAGGGAGAAGTGCTGATGGAATTCAGAGCCATTTACTAAGCTGCAGCCCTGGATCTTTTGGGATTTTAAATTTTGAGACAGGTTCCTGCTAAGTCACTAAGTTACCCAGGCTGGGCTTGAACTTTGGATTTTCCTGTCTCGGCTTCCCAGGGTGCTGGGATTACATGCACGTACCGCCGTGGCTGGCTCCTTTCCGTATCGTCCTGTGGAACATCATTTCTGTGGGTCCTATCTATCAACAGTTAATAAAGCTGAGCAACTTCTAAATGCTTCCATATTTATTTAAAAAAAGACCCATTTTATCATATATATAGAACAATTTTATGATAAGCCACTACATTTTCTCAAAGGAAAAAGTGATGCTGACCAGCGTACGTTTATGCATGAATCTCTTGAGTCTGGCTAGAGACACTGGGTCTTCCCCCCAGCGCTTCTGTCAGCGCAGCTGCAGCCCACACCATGTGCTGGGACAGAGCAGAGGTGGCCTGAGGCTGGGCCTGACCTGGGGGCTCCTGGAGGGCTCAAGGCACCTGGAGGCCCCAGCCCCACTTGGAGAAGCTGGTGCTGCTCTCCACCGCACAGCCCAGGCAGGCTGTCCTCCCACCCTGGCCTGGTGACTGCAGGGATTTGACCCATCTGGCATAGCCGTCCTCTTCCATCCTGTCCAGGGTGCTGACTGCCACCACTGCACCATGACCTCTCCCAGCCTTGTCTTCCACAGCCCATGCAGGAGGGGCTGCCCAGGCAGTGGGGCCGAGTCCTGCTTGAGTGGCCTCTCCAGCACATGTTTTGAGCCCACCACCCGGAGCTCAGGGACACAGCGTAGCCTCAGGCAAGCAGCAAAGGCTGCCCAGGTACCTTGTAGGACTTTGAAGAATGAATAGGAGGTTGTTGGATACACCAACAGTGAGTGACTGGCCTTCCGAGATGTTTGAGGCAGAGATGCTGGAGTCTACTCTCCTCAACTGTCTGGCTGCAGGAGCTATCCAGGCTCAAGGCTAGATGAGCCAGGGTCCCTGTTGGTTCAGGCCTTTCAGGCTGGTTTCTGGGCTTCCTTTCATGTGTTTTCCATGATTTGCCAGTGGCCCAGGAAATATCTGTGGGTAGATGAACAAATGCACCGGGCCCCTGCTCTGCCAAGCCCTCTGGGCTGCGGCCTCGCCAGGTAGGCCGGCTCCCAGAACAGGCAGTGCTGTGTCTCCCTGCCCTGCCCAGCCCAGCTCTGCTGTAGCTGGTGTCCCACACACGGCCCTGATTGAGCCAGGGCCCTAGTGGAGGCAGCTGTAGCCCAGCCCTCCCACGTGGGGAGCAGACCCCTTACTGGCCCCACCATCAGCCCTGCCCTGGAGGTGGCCTAGCTCCGGCCTGCAAGCACATCTGTTCAGAGATGGGGGCTGTATGCACACAGTGCAAGGTATCTGGGCCCATGCATGCCCTAAGCATGGCAGGTCACGCATGAGCACAGCCCTCCTCCACGCCACCTTGCCTGGTGTGCATGTGTCACCATGTTCCCTTGTGTGTCCCAGCATGTATGTGTGGGTGTTCCTGGGAGTGTGCAGTGCTTGGGATTGTGTGCCCGTACACACAAAGCCGGGTGGTCCCTTTAAAGGGCTGGCAGTAAGCAGTTCCTGTGCACTCTACTGATGGGTGGAATCCGTGTATGTTTTAAGGATGGTGGCACCGCAGGGACGGCCCTGCATGGACAGTTGCAGAAGTACCTGGGGTGTCACCAGTGGAGGGAGTGGAGCTCAGGGTGGCTGGGGCTCAGCAGGGGTCAGTCCTGTCATGTTTCTTGGCTTAAACTGAAATCTTCTGGTGCCTATGGTTACAGCTAAGTTCCTAGCGAACATCATCACTTCTACTGCCTGGGCTCTTCCGGCCCTCCTGCTGCAGCAGCCTTGGGCAGCTGTGTGAGTTACAGGCACCTGTCTCTGTCCATGCACCTATGTGTGCATCCCTGCCTGACTCTGGCCCTGCTGCTTCTGCATAGTGGCAGAAGGAGGGCCTGCCAGGGGCTAGTGTGACCAGCAGTCACCACTGCAGTGTCATACTCCCTTTCTGGGCCACCACTGGAGCATTAAGTGGGCTCCTGCCTTCCACCTTGGCCCAGTAGGGTGGGCCTCAAGTGGAGGCCTCTGCACAATACTCAGCCAGGAGGGCCTTCCAGAGGTTAGGGGCATAGTTGTCACGTGGCCTTGAGGGATATATGCTGGGCTGCCCTGAGTGGGCTATGCAGAGCAAGGCTGCAGACCACAGGCAGCAGGTTCCAGCTGCAGCAGCAGGAACACCACACAGACTGCTGCTGCCTGGGCGAGAGCGTGTCCATGGTATGAGTCGGCCTTGGAGCCAGGTATTGGAGCCAGGTATCGGAGCCAGGCTCAGGGCTGGTCCTCGAGGTCCACTCACAGCCACACAGTCAGCCTCTGGGTGCGGCCTGGCAGCTGGCCACAGCCAGGGTGGGCTTCTGAGTCCCCATAGGACTGCGTGTTCTGCTGTGCCAGAGGCCCAGGAGCAAACCTCAGATGCCAGTGGGGGGCAACCTGGGAGGGGGAGCAGCCCTTTGCTCCTATTGTCCTGCCGCACGCCCTGGACAGACAGCTCCCCCACCAAGAAGAAGGCAAGAGCCTTGTCTTGTTCTCTCAGAAGAGAGAAAAAATGAAACATCTGGAGCCCTGGGGTGGTGGCAGGAAGTGGCACGTCATCCTATCCCAGCTCTTTGTGGCCAGCCAGCCTCAGTGGGAGCTCCCGGCCTCCTGGGGGTCGAGAGTAGCGATGCTGGTGGCCGGGGACAGGGCGGGCAGTGGGGCAGACGGGCCTGTCCTCCTGTGGGTGGGCTCTGTGGCCTACGTGCCCTGTCTCAACACACCAAACTCTTTGTGCACGGCCCTGGTGGGCTGTACCAAGTGTGGGATCAGGGTCTGGGGACTCGAGCCTTCTGTGTGTTCTCCTGATCCTCCAACTGAGCTGCACGGCAGCTGTAGGACAGTAGCTGTCTTGGTGGTTGGGACTCCTGGTAGCCATCTTCAGGGTGGGAGCAGGGACCAGGCAGGTACCCTCTTACAGTTCTAGGCTTGCTTGCCACTGACCGCTGTCCTCCTTCACAGGTCACGGTCACCACCATCGGCTATGGTGACAAGGTGCCCCAGACCTGGGTTGGGAAGACCATTGCCTCCTGCTTCTCTGTCTTTGCCATCTCGTTCTTCGCACTCCCAGCGGTAGGTGCCCGGGGGGAGGTAATCACCACGCCTGCTTCCCAGCAGACCGGGGTCCTGAGCAGCAGGTCTTCCCTGTGAACACCTGTCACTGGGCCTGGGACGCAGCCTCTCCTGCTTCCAATCCCCAGGGTCCCGTGTAACGGGGTGGGAGGCAGCCTGGCATGGCTCTGCATGAGGATGGTGAGGTGTAGGCAGTGTGGTTGCCTGGTATGGCCTCATGTCACTGCAGAGTAGAACTGTTCCTGGGGTGGGGGAGTGGGCATCCTGCACCACAGCCAGGGGTGTCCGTCATGCCCCTCCCAGAAGCCACAGACTGAGGGCAGGAGTGTATTGTCCACTGTGCATTCAAGTGGGCAAGTGCATACGTGTGCATATGTGCAGTGTGTGTGAGCAGGTGGTACGTGTTGTTGTATATGCATACTGCATACATGTTGTGTGTGTACACTAAGTGTCTGTGTAGGTGTCTACATATGCACTGTATTTGTGTGGCATGTGTATATGTTGTGTCTACACATGTGCATAGATGGCATGCATATGCACACATGTATTTGCATATGTACATATATATACAGGTTTGTATATATGACATGTTTTTTATGTATACACATGTTCATTACACATGTTTAAGGGTATGTCTAGCTAAGGTGCATATCTATGCACATGCCTGTGTAGACATGCTACATGTGTTGATGTGTATCTTAAGTGCATGTGTCCACATGCCACAGGTTTGGTACTAGTATGTATGTCACGCATGTGGGGGTGGGCTCAGTCCCTCCCTAGATTCATAGTACCCTGGAAGCTGTACCAGCCATCTGCACGGTGACAGCAGCATCTGCCTCAGCTGGGGCTGCTTCTGACGCGCAGCCTGATCTCAGCAGTGTAGTCCCTCCCCTGACACCTGCATACGGGCTCGCCCACTTTGCTCTCCAGCACAGTCCCTAAGATAGTTTGAGCCCTTGCTGGAGGCCCCAGGCATGAGCTTTGCTCTCCAAATGGGCAGGCTGAGGAGCACCTCCTCCATGTGCAGGTCTGGCCTCTAAGAGCTACAGTTGGAACCTGCCACGTCCTCCACATCCTTGTCTCGTGCCTGGGCCCTGGTCAGTGGCAGCCTGCACGGGGGTGAGCCTCATTTCTGTCCCTTGCAGGGGATCCTTGGCTCTGGGTTTGCCCTGAAAGTGCAGCAGAAGCAGAGGCAGAAGCACTTCAATCGGCAGATCCCAGCCGCTGCGTCACTCATCCAGGTGTGCCCTGTGCGTTCGGCCTCAGCCTCCTCCCGTCGTCATCACTGTCACGTCCGGCGCTTGTGTGCATCCGGGTTTTGGAGCCACCCTTGGCCTCTGCACTGACCCAGCCTCTGGGATGCAAGGTCTTTGTACCGTGTGCCCTGCCCATGGCAAGGGCACCCCACTGAAGGAAAGTACCTGCTTTTAGGGTACCCAATGGATACAAGAACACAGGGCCTGTCTCCTTCATGGCAACACCAGTGGGCTAGGGACAAAGTGTGATAGTGGACACCCCAGGATCTATGGCCCTGTCACTTCCCAGCAGCCTGGGGCTGCAGCTCTTGCTCCTTGTCGCTCTCTAACCCCAGCTCAGCACAGGGTGGAGTCTTGGAGGAGGTAAGGGAGCCCAGGTGACTGTCCCCAGGAGTGGGGTTTAGTTTGGGCAGTGGCTATTGTCCCCAGTGAAAGGTGGCACAGGCCACCTGTGAGTCCTAGCCTGGAAGTCACAGAAGGTGGAAGCTGAGGGTCCCAGGGAAAGAGAAGTCCTGCAGGCAGTGGGAGATACACTGGGCACTGCTGTCACCCGGAGCCCCCTGGAATGCCCCCCAGAGAGCTGGAATACCAAGTTAATGTCAGTTAAAACTTGGGCTCAGAAGCCATTCTAAACCATGGCCCTAAAACCATGGCCCTGTACTCTTTGCTGGCAGGGGCAAGAAGGGGTTGGGAGAGGGGCTTGAGGCATAGGTGTTGTCAGACTGAGTGGACCAGTGTCCAGTCACATACATGCCTGTCCTCCCAGGGTGGTGGCTGTGGTGCATGGAGTAGTCCCCTGGACACCTGGGCTGAACCCCTCCTCCCCAGCAAAGGTCTGAGGTCTTGACAGGCTGAGGTGGGTCAGGGTCGCCTCACAGGGCAAGCCCCAGTGAGGTGGGGTGGCTGTCAAGAGCCATGGCTCTGTAATTGTGGCGCAACTTGAGTCTCCACCCTGTTCCTCTGAAACCTTTCTAGAACCAACGGTCTGGGACCTGGACCTTAGGGCCGATCAGGAAGGAAATGCCAGCCACCATAAAGCGAGGGGCCGTGACTGTATGTTCCCTTCTCAGGCCCGCCTTTATGACCCCATAGTGTCTCCTTTTCGAGAGACCATAAATCAAGCCTATAAAACCCTCACTGTGACAGAGCATCCGCAGCAGAGGCACGTATGAGTCCCCTTCCATGGGAGTCGCACATCCTGAAAACAAGGGGCTTCCTCAGAATCCACGGTCTCAAAGAGAGGATTTGCTGGGACCCAACATAGAAACAGTGGGCCTCGTACGTGCTGCGGGGCACACAGGAAGGGACGTGCAGAGAGAGATGCAGGCGGCCCTGTGTGATGTGGCGCAGATGGATCAGCAGATACACAGGACACGTAGACCTCGGGGGCCTCCGGTTGCCCGGGTCACTGGGTGAGAGAGCGGATGGCCGTCACGTCTGTTCCAGGCATTCATAATAAGGATAACATAGCACTCAGGAATCCTACCCAGGGGAAGGGGGGCATCTTCCTCAAGGTCACAAGGCGGGCAAGGATAGGGCTACTGCAATGTTCTCAGAAGAGATCCTGGCCCCGGCCCACCTTAGTGCTGCACAACTTCTCTTATTTCCCCACCAGTGTGTCTCTTCCTCCAAGTCATCTCCTGTAGTGATAACCATAGGGGTCCTTCTCCGTCAGTGTTGGCCAGCATTGTAGAGACTGGGAGCCCAACCTGCAACCCCAAGCCCACTTCCTTATCACAAGGTGCTAAGGTTGCAATTAAATCTCAACACTGAGGCTTTACTTGAGAAAAAAAGAACTCATACAACTCGTGGCATCCTCACAGAGAAAGCTCTGCATGCCCACTGGAGCATGCATGCCATGCATTCTCCACCACTGCTCTAGACCATAGACTAAAAGCTTCACCCATGGACACCAGAGACCTCCTGTAGCTGCACGATGGCACAGAAGTGACCCGCTGTTTTCTGACCCCTTGGTCTCATTCCCCACCAGCTCCTCAAGACTTGCCACACCCCACCCAGTCCCTACACTTGTCCCAGGTGACCTGTCCTCTGTATCCCTTGGCCTCCCAGTGGGTCCTGTTGTTCAGATCTTTGCCTGAACACTAACCTCACCATGAGTGTCTAATCTGTGTAACTTTATGTGTCCAGAATCTGGTGGAGGAATGGTCAATAGGTGGAGCTCTGACAAGCAGAGGAGTAGGGGGTGGATCAAGGCTCCCAGGAAGAGGCCTCTGGGGTACCTAATCTATGAACGGTAGATACTCATGTGCAGGGTAGTGAGTTGTTGGGCCTGGGAGGCACAAGCCCGATTGTCAGGACGGAAGGCCTGGAGGTGGCAGAGAGGCTCCCTGAGGTGGGGGGTGGGGCTGAAACTTCCTTAGTACACCCTGTGAAGTTCTATGGGTAACAGTCCCCTTCTTCTTGCCCACTTGCAGACGGCATGGCGGTGCTATGCTGCTGAGAACCCTGACTCTTCCACCTGGAAGATCTACGTGCGGAAGCCTGCCCGGAGCCACATGCTGCTGTCCCCTAGCCCCAAACCGAAGAAATCCGCCATGGTAATGGTACCTAGTTCTGTCTGCCAACAGGATGGGCTGCCTTTTAGCAGGTGGGGTGTCATGGAGCCACAGATTATGGTCAGGGTGCCAAGAGACATTTGGCTACAGTCTTTCAGCTTGGTGTAGCTCACATCAGGGCATTGGCACCATTCTGGACCCTCAGGCTACATACCCAAGCCTGGGTGCCTGTCACCCCAATGTCCATACCCTTGTGGCCATGCAGGCCTGGCCACTCCAAGGACAGGAGTATGGGAGGACTAGTGAAACTGCCCAGGTACAGGATATGCTAGGTTCTGGTTGGTTTCTAGAAAGCAGGCTCTTGAGAAGCACTTGGTGTTGGGCTTTCCGGGTGCCACTGGGGACAGTGGTGGTATACCAGCTCAGAGAAGAGGGTGTCAAGGCCACAGAATAAGGAGGTTCCCATAGGCTATGCACAGGGGTCTTATGGTTTGGCTGGGGTGAGAAGTGAAGGCTTGTGATTACTCCCTTCCTGGATCCAGCCCACACCCTCCTCAAAGTGGCAACTCCTAGCTGCTGCTGGAGTCATTATATCTATTGTTTCCACTGCCAGAGCACTGTTCCTGGCTTCCACACAGTCTGCTCCAGTCCCATCCTTCTCCAGATGACCTCCTTAAAGAGGCCCTGCCTTCCTCCAGTCTGTTCACCCTTACATTCTCTGTTGCACAGTCCTATCATACTCCCCTGGTGCAACCTACAGTATTAACTGTTTACTGGGTCCCATCTACCTGCACTCACTAGGCTGTGAGGCCCTCCTAGTACCATTATGGCATGGGCCCACCAGAGCCTGTCCCCTCTCTGAAGCTGTTAGAACATGTGCTGAGCCAGGTTCCCTGGCAGGCACATACTACAGGCCAGACCAGGGCTGCTATGGGTGCCCCGGGGCCCACAGAGGGCCTGGCAAAAGATGCTAGGAACTGACAACTTATCGTATGACTTTTTTCTTTTTTAGGTAAAGAAAAAGAAGTTCAAACTGGACAAGGATAATGGAGTGAGCCCTGGTGAGAAGATGCTCACAGTTCCCCACATCACATGTGATCCCCCCGAAGAGCGGAGGCCAGACCATTTCTCTGTTGATGGCTATGACAGTTCAGGTAAGAAAGCTCTGGTGTGGCAGGGTGGGGAAGGGCAGGACCAGATCATCTCCTGGTGTTTCTTGAGGGTCCCCACAGAGCACACACAGCACTGCTTTTCTTGGGAGGCTGAGCACAAGAATGAGGTTTTTTTTTCTTGGACTGGAATCTCTGCTAATGGAGGATGAACAGACAAGGCAACCTTCTAGAAACTTCTAGAAACTGGAAGCATTTTAGCTGCTTTCCCTAAGAATCTTTCCTGAGGCTGAAGCTCTCTGAACATTCTAGTGATAAAAACCTATGCTCTGTAGGACCTGGTGACAAAATAACAGCGGTGCCCAGGATTCCATGTTCCAGGTCCTGCTTGAAGAGTTTCATCCCTGTTAGACTACCTAATAAGAGTCTTTCCTGGATGTTGGGAAAGGGCTGCTATGAGCCCAGAGCACAAACTTCCAGGCCACACAGCAGCAGTGTGCCATGCTGGTCATGAGTGTGATATACTTTCACCAACCTTAACCACTCCAAAGAGTACTTCTGGCTGACCAGACACAGGGAGGGCAGCCTGTGGGGACCCTGCAAGTCCCTTCTGTGTCCCTGGGTTGTGTCAGAGACCAAGGAGGAGCAGGAGGTCTCTCTTTCCAAACAGACTTAGGGAGCACCCAGGAGGTTTCCGTCATCATGGGACCCAATTCTGTGGAGCATTGGGTTGCTCAGGGTGGTGTTTTGGGCAGCTCTATGGGCTGTGCAAGTCTGAAAACCTCCAATTTCTGGCTATGATGTTTCCGAAAGGTAAGCAATAGGGTTGCCACACAGACCTTGTAAGTTGAGAAAGGGTGGCCAGGGTGGAAGAGATCTAGTGCTCACTGGCAGCTCTGCCTTCTCTGGCAGCTTCAGAATCCAGTCCTGGAGGACCCCGATTCTGAATGGCTAAGTTCTCTATCAGCTGTCTTAAAGCTAAATGTGGATGGTTCTGGCTTTTTCTTCTAATGCCAGCATGGGCCAGGCATTTTAGGGAATATTCACAAAGCTCCATCTCAGGTCTTTGAAATATCTGTACTTCCACTAGGACTGGAATATAACCTGCATTTTCCCAGAAGAAAAGATATGAAAGTCCTTTGGTAGCCATAACCTCATGCAAAGGCCCCTTTTGTCACCCTGTGGTCCACTTCCTCTGAGGACACATGGTGGGGACTGTGTTCTATGCAAAGACAGTACAGCTGCCCTCAGTATCCAGGGGATCCATGTCTACAGTTCAACCAGCTGCCAACCAAAAGTATTAAAAAAGAAAATTGAATCTGTATTGAATCTGTATTGTCATTACTCCCTAAGCAATAGAGTATAGCAATTATTTACCCACATTTACATTGTATTGAGCATTATGATTTAATATGGGAGGATGAATGTAGGTTATATGCAAATACTGTACCATTTCATAGAAGGGACTTGAACATCCATGGATTTTTATGTCCTGCAATAGGGAGTGTGACTGTATTTATTGACTACTGGTGCTGCATCACTGGTAAAGCATTTTAGGGAATATTCATAAAGCTCCAACTCAGGGCCTGGACCCTAGGATGGAAAAGGCACCTGTTTTGGAAGCACTTGACTGTTGCAGGCCCAGGCAGGAATAATCTAGACGTTACCCTAGGAAGCAAGGGACAGTTCTCCACTTCTGGAAACGTTAGAAGATCAGGCCAAATACACCTATGTTTAGTAGGAGTCCCTTCCCCTCTACATCCTGATAGTTTCCTGATGGGCACCTAGTTTGGCAAGGCTGTGTGATGGTTCCTTTGGCCCAGTGTCTATCCATCAGAATCTTAGCTGTACTTCCTCTACCCTCCTAGTGCAAGGCCTCCAGTGAGATGCCCAGTTGGGAGGACCTGTTTTCTTGCTTTTCCTCATCCCATTGATGGCCAAACATCACACTTCCAGATCCTGAAAGCCAGTCCTTGTCATAGCATGCTGGATGGCCAGGGCTGACAGCCCAGCAGAGAGAAGCAATCCATATACTGGTCCCCTCCCGGGCAGGTGGAGCTCAGATTCAGAACCAGCAATGTGCATCCAACAGCTGACCTGCCTTGATGCTCTTCTCCTCAGCTCTTTTGTTATTTTTTTATTATTTATTATTATTTTTGTCTTTTTTTTTTGAGGGGGTCTTGCTATGTAGCTGAAGCAGCCTTGAGCTCACTTTGTAGTGTAGGCTAGTACTGAACACACAACAATCCTACTTCAGCGTCTCAAGTGCTGGGATTACAGGTGATCACCACTCAATCTGGATCTATTGTCATTTCCGTAGCACTTTCTTCCCCTCTCAAACCTCATCCCAGTTGCCTGGGACCTACCAGAGTGTTCTAAAACTGACTAGAATGTTCCAGGATACATCAGAACATTCCATTTTATTGGCAGTTGTAAAGACAGTATCACCATCTAGATCTTTGCAGAGGGTGACAGACTGCCCTGTTTTTGATCTCTTGTGCTCAGGTGCTGAGGCATGGCCCACCAAGCTCCAGCTTACTCCAGGACAGCTGACTGTTGTCATATCTTTGATCATTGTCTGCACAACTGCATCTTAGCAGAAGGGGCAGGCAGTGTTCCAGAAAGGGGATGTGGTTGTTCCCTGTTTCTTGAGGCAGTGCCGGGCATCTATTTGTCAAGCCCAAGCCTGAGTGCCCCTCCACTGGGAACCAGCTTCCCTGTGGCCTCATCAAATGGCTGGGATTTGGCTCAGACTGGGACACATCGTGATGCACCACTGGGACATGCTCCCTGCCTGCCCATTGGAGCGGGCACAAAGGGCAATTGTGCCAACAAATGCCCACTGCCCCCACAGCTCTGGCTTGGGGGGTAGGGCTATTGTCTGGATGCAAATGGGGGCTTTCTGGGAATGCTAATAGGCAGGTTGGGCGTGACCAGAGGAAGCTGGGGATGCAGCTTGTGTGCCTGTGTTGGAGAAGCCTCATTCTGTGTTTGCCGAGCAAGGGGCTGCCCAAGCTGAGGCCACGCATTCAGTCTGTTTCATGTTATTAAGTCGTCAGTGATGTCTGCAGCATGTTAATGAGGTACAAGTGCAGAAGAGGGCAGGCACCTTTTGTAGAAGGCTCCCACATCAAGGTTTTTTTCTCTTCTGCTAATGTGATACATTAGCCTAAAACAGAGCCACTGGATTTTGGAGTCTGAGGTATTGGCTGGGCCCCCAGAAACCAGGAGTTGCCTCTGCCCTGTGGGTCACCCGATATGCCTGTGTCTTCCTTACTTGGGAGACTCTTGGAAAGCCCCAGCATGGAGAGACAGAGTGCTAATCCCAGGGCAGATGCCATCACTGGGAAAGCCTCACAGTCCCTGCTCCCATGAGGCAGGGCCCAGGCAGCCATACACACTTCCACCACCAGGGCTAACCCTCGCCTGACATATGCCTTCTGGGTATCAGAACTGGGCAAGTTGGTCAGAGGCCACCTCAATCCTGTCACCCAGCCACACAGCACATACTGTCCTCCTGCACATGGCCTTCTGGACCATAGCAGGGTGCTGCTCCTGCAAAAGTGGGAGAGAGGGCACTGCAGCATAGGCCCAACTTACAAATGGAGAAACAGTCCCAGGACCATACAAGACCTCACAACACACACCATTGGGCTCACCCAAGAGGCCTATGCAGCTGTATCTGTAGACCTTTACACGGGTACGTGAGGGGCAGTATCCCTGTACAAGTCCATCAGAAACTAGACCAACCTACAGCTAGGGTGAGGTGTCAGATCCTGCAGATAATCTGTTCTCTCTACCACGTCAGGGTCTCTGCCACTTCTTCCCAAGGTACAGAGTAGAGACATCAGAAGTCCAGAGTAAGAGCTCAGAGGGACCCAGCCAATAAAGCACAGTATTGTCCATTACTCAAAAGGATTTGTGGGAATCCAGGCCATATGCCCCTCCACTTGCCAGCACCAAAGCCCTGGGTTTCCAGCTCTGCAGAGGCAGAAGTTGAAGGCCAGGCCAAGGACTTACAAGGATGAGGAACTGTTGTCTATACTCAGACCTAGAGTACTTGATACTCATGTCCTAGCTGCTGCTGCTGCTGCTTCCAGAGATTCTGCAGACTCACTGCATGTTTAGTGGGGCATCCTGCCTAGGAGGTATAGTGGGTACGTCACATGCAGTCCCCAGTGTTTATCCCCATTTGGGTTCCTAAGCTCTACCTATGAGCCTGACACAGCAGAATGTAGGGATATATACCCTCAAATGCTCCTACTCACCTGGTACACTTATCAGACAAACTGAGCCTCATTGGTTCTATATCTCTTATGTGTTAGAGTCATGAATTTTTGTGGCTCCCACAGGATTATTTTGTTCTGTGTTTTAAGATAGAGTCTCACTATGTATTTCAGGATGGGCTTAAGCTCACTATATGGCCTGGGGTGACCTTGAACTCCTAGCAATCCTTCTGGCTCAGCCTCCTGAGCACTGGAATTATAGGCATGCACCATCATACCCGACTAATCAATTCTAGGGGCCAGGGAGATGGCTCAGTAGGATAAGCGCTTGCTTGGCAAATGCAAGGATCTGAGTTCAATCCCCAGTTCAGCAAA
>NDGN011139822.1:0-31383 GCA_002564285.1 Tympanoctomys barrerae | reverse complement strand
CAGGCCCTTGCACTTGCCAGGGAAGCACTTATTCCACTGAGCCATCTCCCTGGCCCCAGTATTTGAATATTAAATTAGTTTAAAAAATTAAAAAGTTCACAACTGAAAGCATTCCATCCAATCTTTGCTATCACATTTCCAGTTCATAATTCTATACTTATCACAAAAATTTTCTCTCAATAAGATAATGAACAATGACCACATTTCCTATTTTGGGTACATAAGCCAAAGGCTTGAAGTTCACTTTTAAAACAATCTCTCACTCTCTTCCTTTCTCTTTGACACATATACCCCCTTTGTTTAGTACCATAATAATAAAAAACCTCATTGCCTGCTAGTGAAAATGGCCTATCATGACTATGATACCATCAGAATGCAGAGTTTCACAGCTAGCACAATACAGGATTGACATATGACATTTATAAAATGTCAGAAACCCTCCCCCAATTTTTACAGCCTATTCCCCTGTAGGCTTTCACGATGTAAAATGAACTAAAGGCAACTCTGTGCTCATTAGCTGTGCCACTTCTGATACATTACGTCGATTGACAATGAACCACTGTGATATCAAAGTGCAGGTGTAAAAAATAATAAGGCAACTGCTTGTGTAACAAAATCTCACTAACTGAGAATGTGTAATAAATATGCAAGGAGGCAGTTTTATTCATTGAAAGTGTGGCATGGTACATCAAACATAAAACCCAAGAAAGGGTTTTGACATGCCAAACTCAATTAAAATTTGTTTTCATGACTATCATTGGTGAGACTCAGTAACTAATTTGTGAATGTAAAAGGTGACTACGCAAATTTCAAAAAAGAAGGATCTGAAGATATCAAGAGATCCAGATGGTGCCTGAATCAGAGCTGATGTCTCATTTGCAATAACTATCATTCGTAATAAGTAATAGGAAACTTGTCATAATGAAATTGTTATCTTATGTTTAAACTTGTTTATCCACTTACTGCCAGTTGGGAGAATAGGTACACACACCCTTAGCATGGCTCATCCTCTGCTTTCCAATGGATCGTAAGACTTCAGAAAATGCCTAAGGTGCAACACTTAAAATAATGACTAAGGCAAAAGAGGCATGCATAATAATTTGAATAATATGCTACAGTAGCTAGAGATAGATAAAGGGAATGGAAAGACATTTGTTTTTTTTGTACCTGGAATGGAACTCAGGACCTTGTGCTTGCCAGGCAAGCACTATGCCGCTGGGCTATATTCCTGGCCCTTGAAAGACAATTTGAGACCTTATTTTCTAGAAACTAATGACCTCATTAGTTTTCTTATATAAAAACTATATTTGTCTTCTTACCATAACATAAAATACAATTATTATAACATTAAGCCGTAAGTTCAAAAGATGGTAAAACACTGAAAAATAATGTCTAGGTTTTTTAGGTTTATTTGCTACAATTTAGATATACACAATGACCACATTCATTGTAGGGAATTTTTCCTGGTATAGAAAATGTCTATTTTTTTTTTGCTTGTTTGTTTGTTTTTGTATTTTAGGGAACAGTCTACAGGGTGTTCAGGGTCTCACTACTAGATCAGACTCCTAGTGATCTATCTGTTTACAGCCTCCCATGAGCTCAGATTACAGGTGAGCCCAGTCTCAACTGCCAGCTCAGTGCACCCCAGGAACAGGGCCGGCATGGCAGGCCTGGGAATTTAACCCCCGGACTCTGCACCAGCTTGGAGGCACTTTAATCCACTGAGCTATTTGGCCAGCCCCTTAATGTGTAGTTTTGATATGCCTTCATCACTTAAAAATTGACAAAATGATTCAGTGTAGTGAATGGTTTGATAAATTACAGTATTATGTATAAATAACATTTTTTATATGTTGGAATTATCACAACAGAACTTTTGAGGAGTGTGAGATATCTTCACAGGATGACAGGAATCCGGACAACATAGGGACATTTGTGTGATTAAATTCCATTCTACTTACTAAGCCCTCAGTTAAAGTGACTTACGTAAACTATTTCCTTTATCATAGTCTCCACTGGACACCTTGAGAAAATATATGGAGACATTAAAGAGAAATTACTGAAGACATCATTCACAACACTGATGTCAGTCTTCAAATATGGATGTTGTTGCCATGTGTCCTTTCATACTTTGTTTATGTGATTAATTGCCTTGATAATAAGCAAAGAAAGTACAACAGAAAGGACAAAATGCAGTAAGAATTTTCAAATTTCAGTATGCATCCAAATTATCCATGGATCTGATAACATAGTACTCTAACCAAGTAGGAACTAAACTGGGGTTCCACATGAACTATCCTAAGCCCTTCCAAGGGCACAATTACTTTGCACCATCTTACCCCTTAGAGCTTCTACTACCTCTCAAATTACCATGCTAACATCACACTTCTAATCCACAAAGCCTCAGAGGCCAAATTCTAACAGCATCCAAACTATAGCAGATGGCAAAATAGAAAACAGGAGTATTCCTACTCCCCATCACTTTTAGCTCTTCTGTATTTCTTAATCACACATTTAGGAAATATTCATTGTACCCTAATATCACTACTGTAGTAAGTTTCTAGAAATAACATTACTGTTGGTATACCAAAAGACCTACAAGACCAAAAAGCTTGGGTCTTTCTCACTGCAGATAAGCAAGGGTTTGATCATTGGAGGAAGGCAGAATGGAGATATTAAAGGACTTTTTAATACTAAATCTCTGAGCATCACTATAACACACACATGTTCTGGTATTACTCATGGAAAAATGAATTTAAATTCAACAAACATTTCTTAAGGGTTTCTGCTAAAGGCAGGATATTCTGCCCTCTAGCTCTCTAGGGCAGTCACCCCAGGGCCTCCCAGAACCCAACACAGTGTTTTATGCCTATCACATTTGAAAACTCTTTTTGGATCTAAAGCCTATTTAAATTAGAACTTAAGCACTTGTGGGAGAAAATGATTAGATGCAGGGAACAATGAATCAGTATTGGTTTAAAAGATTAAACAGTCACTCAGATTATAGACTGAAAATAAAAGTAAAATGCTAAAACTCCAAAATAAAATGGAATTTATTATGATCATATTAAAGCATAATAATGCATGTATCCATATAAAGAAATACAAAGAATCTAGAAATAAGATTTTCTGCATAAGAAGTACAAGGTTCCCTGCTGACTACAACGCATGTCTGTGTTTTAAGATGGAATTGTTCACTCCTTGATTTGTTCAGTCAATAGATATCATAGTGAGTACCTGCATTTACTCATTTATTCATTCATTCAACAAATAAATGTGAGCTGGCTTTGTGTAGTGTCTCCTTCTATTTGGCCTGAGATCTATTCTGATGCTTAAGCGTAAGAGATCTTTCTTCCTTGCTCCTTTGGAAGAGATGAGACTGAAAGAAAATCCTTTCTATTCAGGCTCTTTTCCTATCTGCAAAGGGAGAACACTGTTTGCCGTATAGCACGCCATTGAAATTGGCTTTAAAGGCAATGCATACCACAGCGCCAAATGTCCAACGGGAAGCCAGAAAGTGGCTATTTCCATTCTCAGCCAGGATGCCGCACTGTCTCTATTCACTGTGCTCCATTCATGTTCACGTATTATTCATATTCATTTCTCTTTTTTCCACTGTATTGTAGCTTCCTTCACGGTACGCACAATAATATGCTGTATTATACCATCCTTGGCAATTAGCGAAGTCCTCTGTACCAAAGCATTCAATAAGCATTAGTTAAGTTGCTGGGTATTTTAATTGAAAAATGTTGCAAAGTATAGTTGTTGTGCCAGAGATAGTGTGGGATATAAAGATGCATATGACATAGTTCTGCTCCCAAGGAATTTTCCTCTAGCAGAGAAGATAACACACATTCTCAAATAACTGCAATACACGTATGAAGTGACAAGGGTCACAGAAGTGGTGCAAAAGCGGTGTGATGAGAGTTCAGAGGAGGGGAGATTACTTGCAGCTGCTCAGTGTCCGGTGCTCTGCTCTGGGCAGTGAGGATTACAGGATAAAAGAGGCAGTACTCGCTGTACTCGAGCACATACTCAGTAGCTCATGAGAAAAATGAACACACAGTGTCTGGTTAAAAGCGCAAAGATGCACATAAGAAATCCAAAATAGTATGATACACTCTGTAGGATACTGTTTGGGAAAGAAAGCAATTCACAGGCGCAAGGGTATGTGGGAAAGCTCTCATAGAAACACTCAGCATTGAGCTTTGACGTAGACAGAATGACTAATTGAAAAGGGGGGTTTCAGGCATAGGTTGTAAACCCAGCAATGTCTCAAAAAGAAAGGTGAGAAAAGGAGGTTCTCTTTGTAAAAGAAGCCATCTGGATGCTGTGCTATGGCTCATCAACTCCCTTCAATGAACCCTAAACAGAGACAGACAAGAGAGTAGAGTCTCACACAGTACAAACAGAAGAGAGGCCCCAAGTTGCTCTGGTAGCGGACAAACATCCCTGTATACCTTGAGGCTTCTGTTTAACTAGGAAACACTATGCTGTGCCCTCTGCTCTCCTGATCTTGTTACCTTGCATGCATCTGTTAAAGCCACCTTCCCACGTTAACTCATTTGTGACCTCCAACCCTTGTGCCAGAAAATTGACACATCATGCTAATCATTGATGAAATTGAACATAGAATTTTCTAATGAAAGATTTGAAAGAGGTATACAATAAATTGTCAGAAAGAAAAGTGGCTTCGTATACAAACTCAATATACATCAGGAAAAACCATGGTATTGTTCCATCTTTTAGAAAAAGAAATTAGATATAATGTATTTTTTCCTCTATATTTTATTTTCTTCTCTTTTCTGTTATAGAGTCTACCTGACGCTTTGCACATTGCTTCTATAGCCCCCACTAGGTGAATCCCCACACTTTCACGTTTCAGGGTGCTCTTAACTGAAACAGAATCAGCTACTTCTCAATCTGTCTTTGGTTCCTATTTTGAGTGGTCTCAAGTAATAGGTTCAATGTTCTAATTCTTGGGCATGTTTTCTCCTTGACATACTTGCAAAAATCAGCATCGTCATTAATGAATTTAACAATATCAATTACATTCACACCCTTGTTAATAAGTAGATTTTTAAGATAATGTTTTCTATTCATAGTAACATATCATATTTAATTAAAATAATGTGGGGAAAATGATATGTGCCAACTATTTACCACATCACAGTAAATTGTATAAAAGTAAAATTACTACAGAAATAATTTTATCTGCAACAAATCATAAGTGCTAAGTAGGGTAGCAATTCCCAGGTATGATGTGGTAAAATTATATCTGCCAACTTACAGAAGGAGCAACCCATATGAAGGGTACTGCAGCTACTGTAAAGCTCTGTTACAACAGCTTGGACGTATTTTCATAACTCATTACATGTAATATATAATGAAGGCTTCTAGGTTAGTTTCAAGAAGCTCCTTGTCGTTTGCTTATTTCATCAGAAAAATCAGACAACCATAAGATTTTCATAATGGGTTCCTTAATTGCTCTTAACATGACTGACTGTACACAGAAGACATATAATAGTCATGTGCTCATACCACAAGATTATGAAAACTGCATTGCAGATTGAAAGTACGCAGGGACCACTTTTGTTTTGTAAAATTGCTGAAAATTTGTAAATAGCAAGGGTGACCTCCAGTGTGCACAAGGTTTATACCACTGCAGTTTTCCACGCACAGAGCACTTTGGTTACTCCAGTCCTCCAACAGTGCTCGTGGAACGCAGAAAAGGGATTTTCTACCTCAAAATGTGTTTGTGAGTGCAAACAGTTCTTTTGTTCTGTTTTGGGGCTTTTGTTTTACTTTTAAAAAATTTTTGGAGCTTCTGCTGTTGATGTGAATCTAAAAACACAGAAAATCATGGGGAAAGAAGCTGTCACTAATAAAAAGTTAGAAAACTAATTTTTCACAGATGATCTGGTTAGGGTTATATTGATTACAGCATTAAAGTTTAAGCTAAATTTATAGTTTTGAAATAAAACTTCAAAAAAGACCTTCTAATGTTCAAACTACCTTGCAAATCATAAAATTACCTAACATAATTTCTTCACACAGAGGCAGTCATTTACACTAAGTAACAAACTAACACCACCTAGAATTGAATGAATATATATATATATATATATATATAGAGAGAGAGAGAGAGAGAGAGAGAGAGAGTTTCAGATAGTCTCTAGGATCAAAAGATTTCACTGCACATAATATTTCTTTCTTTAGAAAGCTACTGGCTTGACACTGTACGATATAATTTCTATTTGTCTCTAATCTCAACACAATAAAAACTCTTCACATGCAGAGCAAAAGCATGATGACTGCCTTACCAGCCAGTCCAACATTGCTCACTTACTTTATCTTTTCATGTGCAGATAATACAGAGCATCGCAAACTACCAGGGAACTTCTCTTTGCAGATTTTATTTTTACTGCTTTACTTGGGAAACAACTGGCATTTGGAGAAGAAGGAGGTTTCTTTACAGAAGACCGTATTAGCAGAAACCTCCAGTTCTGCCTCAGCCAACCACACCACACAAAAGACCTCATTAGGTGGGTGCCCACCACAGTTCCCGCCTGTCAGAGTCTCTCCGTGAGGCACATCTACTTTCAAAGGTCTATGTCATGGACGTTAAAATTTGCTCCAGGCTGACTCTTGGCATAAAAGGTAGAGCGCTTAGGATGAACTGCTTTTTATGAATATTCATAACAATCAGTGTGGACTTCTTAATTCCTAGACAGGGTAGACTGTAAATAATTGCATGTGATCTGGTTGTTTATTCAGCTTATAATATAAACAGAGAGTGCATATGTGTGCGCTAAAGGTCCATTGCTGAAATAATATAATGAATGAATGGTTTAAAATTCACATTTGTGGCAATATGTTCTAGTTTTAGCAGATTATGAATTATGAAATTCCCAAGAACGGTAAACTCTCAGAAACAATCATTATTCTCTTGAGCTTGGTATGATCTATCATGTCAAGAGTTTGTGTGCTACCTGTTAAGAAATGCCTGGACGGGCCTGACATGTTGGCTCTGGAGGAGCCATTACATCTATGGTGTCAATATTTTGCTAAAGAGGATCCACAGAAGACTTCGAAACCAGGCCTTTGCATATCAAACAATAATGATAACTCAATCTATTCTGTCAATAATGTGGTTCAAAAGTTATTCTCATGGATTTACACCAGTGCTGTTGTAGACATGTTTTGTCAATGGTCTGCTCAGAATACTCTTTGAGGACTTTCACAACATAACATCACTCAAATCTCATTATGATTTCTGTTTTAATCTAAAAATTCATTTTTAAATGCTATTTTCCATGTAGTGGGTTGATACTATAGAAAGTTTTGGAGAAAAAAAATTCAACCTGATAGTTTTATTTTCATTAATCCCTCTTAAGATTAAAGTGTCCAGGCCCCCCTGAAACATTTTAGATAATATGGTACATAATGATATTCTTTACTTTCTTTTCTAAAGGACACAAATCAAAACTATCAAGGCAGCTTTGACCTTACTTCACACCAAAATTCATGGGTACCAAGAGGTCTCCAGGCTGAAAATACATTCAGCATTCATTTAATTCTAGTTTTTAAAAAGCTATCAGATTTTTGTGTTCCCTTTCAACGATATTATATAAATAGTGATCTTACTTTTAGAACATATGATTTATTAAAGTGTTTTAAGATTCCACTTTCTTTGAGACTTCAGTCTTGAAATGTTGGTTATATCTCTAAATACTAACAATTATCTAGTGGTGCTTAGTAATACACAGAGCATCTATAAAAGGACATGTAAACAAAAAATGCATAGTAAGGTATTAAACTATAATCCAAGCCAACTCTTTCAGATGCACAATTAAAGTCCAGAGAGAAAAGAGTAACTGATGTAGTTGATATACATAAATTGACTTCTCATCCCAGTTGTTTGTTAAAAACCTGCTCTGGCAAAATGCCAGTTATATTCATGTACCAAGTTGAAGATTAAGAATTAAAAAAAAATAGTGTCAAATGCCATACATTAAAAAAAAGGATTTCTAATAAAATGTCTCCTTTAGTAATTTTATACAAATGGATAAATATCATAGAAAGTAGACGGAGTGTTCTTTTTGCAATTTTTAAGAAATACTTTTCAGATGTGTCAGACATGCCTAGATTTTTCAGCATGAGAATATTTTTTTTTTAATCTTGGCTCTGTTCTCATAAAGCAATGTTTTGGCAAAGTCGGCAAGTTTCTTAAATGAAGATTTTTTTTTTCCCTTCTAGGTATCAGGAGACCATTTTAATTCACTCACCAGCTAAGCTCTCCAAGGGACTGGTGTATACGGTAACATAGGAGGCAATATCCTAGCTATCAGTTTTCATACAGCCTAGCTGGACCTTTACATTACAGCTGCCCCACATTTATTGTTCTTTCATTGCATCTGTCAGCATTTCCTGACAGCGCATTATGGAGCACATGGCTACAAAGTCAGTATCAATCAGCCCACGATCATGCAGATATAAGTAGCAGACTATTGATAATGGGCCTTAAATCAGATCATCATGGTTTAAGCATAGATTCTTAAAAGGCAGCAGTCTCAGGGGAACTCCTACTTGCTTGCACCTGTTTCAAACTGGATTTTTCTACTACCTACTACCTACAACTTCTGTGAAGGAAAAAGGCAAAACAAAACAACAACAACAAAAAAACCAAAATGGACTTATTAAGCACAGATAGACTTATACTGTTACACATTTCACCATGTAAAACGAAGCTCAAATGCAGAGGTGGCAACTAATATTTTTGGCTTTATCTCTTCAAAGCAAATGTACAGAAGATCTATCTTCTGTACATTTGTATATGTACATATATATAGTGTGTGTATATATATATACATATGCATATTCATATAAACACATATACATATATTTTTTCCTTTTACACTAATCAACCAGCTTCTCAAGCCTCACATACACCTAACATAAATGAGAACAGTTTTGTTGTGCTTTGGCAATGTCTTACTTCAAAAGCATTTCAACTTGATATGGCCATTTCATAGGAAAAGTCCGAGAATTTGTAGTTTAGAGGTACATTACACACAACTTGAGGCACTATGCAAAAAACAAAAAACAAAAAAAAAAAACAAAGGCATTTAATTTCCCTGAGACATAAATAATAAAACAAAACAGGAGTTGCATACAAATTTAGTAACATAAAATTTAAGGTGATAAACAGAATGGAGGCTTGGCTTCTTGTTTAGTATTCCTTAGTTATCACCATAATTGCTGCATGTCTGTCATTACTAGCAAAAGAAAAAAGTGTCTTTCTCAGCTGCTCCCCTGCTTGTTTTGTTCGCTATATTCTCGTAAAGTGGGAGAAAATAAGTGTCATTTAATGAATAGTGCTATTCTTTGTCTGACAGCTTCATATCTGTTAGGTGTAGGAGGACTACTACTTTCTTTTTCTGATAATGTTTTTGACAGTGTGCTAAATTTCTCCCCCAAAAGGCCGGCGTGTATATTCTGCTAAAAGGGGCTTCATCTCTCCTGAATGGGTGCCCTCTTTTAACCCCCTTCAGCTTCTGTTCTTACATTAATTGAGCTGATCAGATTGAGCATATGAATTTGTCTTTGATGTATTCGTATGTTTAGTTGACGTTGCTCTCTCTCTCATTGGCGGCGGACAGAGCTCTCAGACAAATAGGACTGTTGCCATGGTAACAGGCAATAGCTAGGGATCTCTTGAAAAATATTTTTATTTCAAAATTCAAACTGGAAAATTCTCACTGGATATAGTTCTCAGTTCTAAACGTGTCATATCTAATGATGAATGCAATTAGGAATCCCACCAGTGTTTTAAATAATAAATTAGCCTAATTTTCTAGGCCTGGCATGATGACACACAAATACTAAAAAGGCGTCTTCTTTTTTAAAATCCATGACAAAGGACTTATTAATGACTTTTGTTCTTAGGATTTCAAATTAAAACGGATGGTGGGCTAATGATAGTGCTTTCTATCTGCTAAAAACTAGGGGCCTAGAGGAAAACTTGGTTTTTTAAGCACACATTTCAAGCTGCTCTGATATTTGATTATTTCATTTAAAAGAAAAAGCAGGTGTAGAAATCCTTGTATAAATGTTGAGTGCTAGAGCAGTTGGAAAATCTCAGTGGAGGAAAAACTGCCCATAGCCATTTTTAATTACTGAGCATGAGAAAAAGAAATGAACGAGGAGTGTACGTTTTATAGATGTATACTCTTACAATGGTGGGATTTGAAGATTTTCATTACATTATTTGGAAGAAATGAAAAACATCATTAAATACATGAATATATAATATAAATTTTAGCTGTGTTTTAAAAGTTAATTTATTCACGACTGTCCTATTCTCGTTGTGTTAATTATTGTTTCTCCTGGTCCTACCATGTGGGGCTGAGAGGACGGTATGAATCCCTGTACGGCTGGGAGGCTGCACAGGCCAAACATCATGCGGAATCACATCGTGAAAGAGGTTATTAAAAATAAATCAAGTTTTTCTTTTCTTTAAACTTTCTTTTCAGCATTTTTTTTCCAGATTTTTGGTATCTGTTACTGTGTTATATGTCAAAACACAGTATTAGCTTTCTGATATTAACTGGCATTAGTGCTTTCTTTAATTTTGAGTGAAAATAACCAATGTAATGAAATCAAGCAAGTCCATGTGTATTCTGAGTTTGTCCAAAGGAAATTGATCTTAATTCTTACAATGTCAACATACAGATTAGGGGAAAAGGGAGATAAATTAAATCCAAATGGCAGAGTGTCTATAATATACATCTCTCTATGTTAAAGAAAAAGTTTGTGTTGAAATGGAAAGATAGCAAAAAGGAAAACCTAAAATATCAGCAGTTTAAACTTCTAAACTTTTAGTACTGCTTTTACATAATAAGTTTGTTAGTGTGGTATAAGATATGACTATTTGAGCTTTATTCTACATTATGCTACTAAACCACCCCAAATCCTTTTTTCCTCAAAAACAGAAGTGCATTATTTTCTAAAAAAGAAGAAGACACAAAAACTAAAATCAATTTTATGTGAAGTACTGCAGGTGACTACCTAAGAATTCTCAGCTTCTTTGGTAGGTAAACGTTTCTTCCTTTTATTCTATTTCCAAACTATTTCATGAAAAGAAAATCCACACTGAAGAAAGGAAGCCAGGTCCCCTTCAGGGTGCACGCGCCTGGAGGCTCAGGCGGGCTCCTCTTCCATCGGGTGTCTGGAGAGACACGGAAACAGTCACTGGGACCAAAGGGGACACACGACACCTTCCACGACACCTTCCTCACGGAGACCTGATAGGTTCCTCTGACTCGGGCAGTAAAATACACATTGCACAAAAGCTAATATATTTATTGAAAGTGACATTTTAAATATACATTTAGAAAAAAAAACACCTTCATGTCAATAATTGGGCACTCTCTCAGAACTTTATTAGAAGTCATTTTTGAAAGGGCCCCATTTCCTCCACTTTATTTACCTCTAAAGTTGATGCTAAGTGGTAAAACAATGAAGAAAAGAAGAGGAATGTTTTTCTTTCTCCTATGCCTACATTAGATAGTAAAACACAAGAACACACGCTGTTTCACCTCAGTTATCAATCGTCACATCTCTGGACAGTGAGAAAGTGAAGCCAGGTGGTTCCTTGCCCACTGTCAAACCTCCAAGCCCTGGAAGCCTCAACCTGCACAGCTCCCGCCTTCCTAGGTCTGAGCCACCGCCCTCCCAACGCGACTACCTAGCAGTTGCACACACTGCTCAGGGGAGCACCATATTGTCATGTTGGGATGGAAAAGGAAAGGCCTGACTGTAAGTGTGGAAAATATTTTGGAAATACAAAGTATCATGATGCCAGCTTCTTTTCTTGCTCGGCACTGTGCAGATCGACTCCAAATACAGAGGGGCTCATTGACTTTGGCGCTCTAGGCTCAAATCCGCTCCATAAAGCGTCCAGAAAGCCAGAATGAAAGCCAAGCACACGTTGTTACTGAGGCTTGTGCTGCATCCCACAACTCCAGGGATGTAACTCAAAGATAATTTACTGCAGAAAATACAAGGCAACATGGGGCAGTGGAAAGAGACCTGGATTTGGAATAAGAATGACAAGGTCAGACATTTCTCACTAGCACCCGGACCTTACGTGACCTTCCTGAGCCATAATGTCTTCATCTGTAAAATAGGCATCATAATATCAGTCCTCCTCCCAGGGTTATTGTACAGAGATGAGATAACAATCATGAACGTGTTTCAAAATAGATTGCACTTAAACCTACATTCTCTATATTTTAAAGAATTATAATCAAATACTGATTTTGCTATATAAATTATAGTTCTTCCTAAAGCATCCTCCTATTTATAATCATGACTAATTTAGTCTTATGTAGGTTAAAAATCAGAAATGTTGGTTTTGAAAAACAAGTACTACTTCATGAAAAGTCCTTTGTTTTATAAAATATGTAACTTAAAGAAACAAATTTCTAATTCCTAGATACCAATATTTCTGCAATGGAGAATGTTTTGGAACTTACTGATTTACAATGTAAGAGAGATGACAAAGGGAATTATTGATAGGCAAAAACTAAATGTTCTATTTCATTGTAATCCAGCAAATTACAATGAAAAGTATTTAGAATAAATATAGAAAACTTAATGTGATATAACATTTCTAGTTTATATATTATAGTGAATTTAAAAATAGTCATTAATTATGTCTATTCTATATTATATACAAATATTTACAGGTATATCTTTAAATATGATAGATACAAAGTTAGGAAAGATGCAAATAGTTTTTCAACTGCAAATAGTTCTCTAACTTCCAATGAATTATAATCTGAAAATTTATTACTAAATTTCTCATTAGGAACCTGGGAAATATTTTATCCTAGAAATAAATTTAATACAATGTGGGAGGGTCAGGCTGAGAAAAAAATCCATTTGACCCATAAGTTACTGTAGTGATTAGTAGCTATACAAAGCAAAGAACTTCTTGTAAAAGCATATACTCTGTCCTTCCTGAAGCCAGAATAGAGACCCAACCCTCCTGTGGATCACGATGGAATTGGGAAGGGTGGGGGCTGTAGTGGTCTCAGCTCTGAGAGAGGAGGAGAGATGCAAACTGCTTCATCTGGAGAAACTAGACTCGAAAGTTCAGAAAGAGAAATAAAGAATGGTAACGAGACCACACATGCTAGTTTGGGAATATAAAACAGGGTCTGTCGATAATTATTAGCCAAAAAATATCATTAGCTATCAGAACTCAGCAGGCTGGGACTTGGGAGATGTGGGAGGGAGTTGAAAAGCTGGAAGAGGGTTGGTGATGCTGACCCGCTTTACATAGCCAGAGATGTAAAAGGAGAACCTCAAGAAGGATGTTTTTTTCCTAATTCTACCCCTTCCTCTCCCTACAAAACTCATTTCCCTAAATCAACCTCAGGAAATAAGCATCACGAGAAACCAGACGGTAAAGAAGGAATATATTTGAAGACAGAATTACCAAGGTTAATACTGGTTGAAGGAAATTAAACTAGGTGTGGTCCAAAGAAAGGCAAAGGGCACTTGAACCCCGGCTGGCTGTGAATGTCTCTATCCGAGGGATACAAGCGAGAGAGACGCAGTGGATGTGGATGAGTGTTCTCCTCCACTGGTCATGCTCAGTCCCTTAAAGGGATATTCATCCTCCCACCCTCTGGATGTTAGGGTCCCCAGGGCTCAAATTTCAACCCCAGGTGATTCCCATCAGTTCCATCACAGTTCACAAATACATCTGTGCACTGATGCCTGCGATGCTATCTCCAAGGCCAATCTCTACTCCGAGTCTCATAATCATATGTCCATATCCTATTCCTTCTACATACCTTAAAATCTCATCAGTATCAAAAGCTAATTCTTGATATTTCCTCCTCACAACTCAGTCCTTTCTCAGATTTCCTCAATTTAACAAATCATGCCTTCATTCACATACTTGCTCAAGTGAGTGGCCTGCAAAACATCTCTGGTTGGTTTTTCTCACACCTCAAATTCAATCCATCAGCAGTCCTTCAAATTCTGTTTTCAGTATTCTTCAACACAGTACCTCCCAAGGACATACCAACATCCATCCACGTGCTAACATTAGCAGCAACCTAATACCAGCTAGGATGACTGCAGTCTCCTGACGCACTTCCTCTTTCTCCACACTTAGGGTCTCATCTTCTCCCAGGAGCCACACTGCGTTAGAGAGGGCTATTTCCAATGGCATGTCTTCAAGTGCAACACACTCCAAAGGCCTGCCGTCTCACCAAGTCCAAGCCTTGTCATGCTATCTGGCCTCTGGTCACCTCTCCTTGCTCTCTCTCCTCATTCATTTAGTTCTAGCCTACATATTCCTGTTCTTTCTTGACCATATGAAGCTTGTTTTTGTCTCTGAATATCTATTATGTGCCTGCCATTCCCTTGGCCTGCTTTGCTGGTCCCACAAACGTTCCCTCAGCTCACACAAAATCACTTTCTCACAAAGGCTTTCCCTCATTACTCTACATTTAAGAATACCTCCATGACATAGGAGCTCTACTTTACTTCAAGCCTTTATTACTTCCTGGCATTGTGTCAACACATTTATTCATCAGCTTATTTTCAGCTTTCTGAGAATGTAAACTTCTCTGAGAATGTAAACTTTATGAAGGTAAGAATTTTATCCAACTTATTCACTATGCCCCCCACCCAGCCTAAAATAGTTTATGTTCAATGTATGGATTTTAATTGCTCACTTTGGTACCGCAGAAATTTCATGTTTCGCAGTGGAAAAATATTGTTTATTCACACTGACAAAAACACACACAAAACCCAAATAATTAAAGGAGCAAAAGTCTTATGTAGCATTTAACCTATCATTTTAATTAAAATTTGCATAATTTTTTCTTATACTGACTTTTAAAACTAGTGGGATGTTTTAAAAACAAGGAAGACATCAAAGTAAGTACTTCCAGAATTATAGTCTAAGTAAAACAGCTGACAAATTCTTTGCTCTCATATTTTTAAAATGTGCTCTATGATTTAAGAAGTAATTATGTAACTTCCTAGTGAATTTTGTCGAATATTTTACTATTTGACAGTTTTTGTCACAGCTTTTCACACTGTATCTGGAGTTATGAACCAAACTATAAATGGCCTACTACTGTGATCTAAAATAGTGGTTTCAATAGTAAGCAGTTTATTTATTTTAAAAGGTTAAACGCCTCAACACAATTTGCTTGCTAAGGAAAGTATTTTTGAATAAATGCTGAAGCTTTTAAGAGTTGTAAAAGTTAATATTACATTTATTTATATCATACTCAAATTAATGACTACTATAAAAATACATTTAAAAATGTATACATATTACTAATATAATACCTGATCACTATAGAGTACTTACTTTGCACCAAGGTACTATTATTTGCTAAATTAATCTAGTCTTGGTTATAACCTTACACAGTAGCCCCATTTTAGAGATCAGACAACTGAGGCATTACAAAGCTGGCTGTCCAAGGTCACACAGCTTGAAGCTGGTAGCCCTGAGCTTCTGAATGAGTAATTTAGTTTCATAGCATGTGAACTATGAGCCACGGAGCCATGTGTCACATATGCTTTGGAAAAAAGCAACATCTGATCAAAGAAAAAATTTTATAATGCATGGTTATAACTTATACAATTTTATAATGAAGCTTATTTCCTGGTCTGAATTCCAAATTAATATAGACATCTTACCACAAAGATATGACTTTAATGAATTTTACATCTTTTGAACATATCAAAAGCAACATAAAAATTTCTAGTAACATGTTAACTGTGAATCCAGCCTCTAGGGTCCTGTAGACCAAAAAATTTTAAACATTTTCCCTAATTTCCACCAATTGAGAGATTATTCTTATTGCAACGTAGAAAGTAGAGGATTTTTTAAATTCAGAATTTACAATTGATTTCAGCATAGATTAATATACATGTGCTAAGCTTATAATAGACACTGATCTGTTATTCACAGACTTTTCAATATCTTACATTTATGTCTGTGTCATTATTATGTTCTTTTTTTAGGTAGGTGACTAAAAAAAATCCAATTAACACAGTATTGTAAAGGATGCTCAAATGTGTAAAAATGAAAACAAAGATAGATGATAGATAGATATTAGTCATATGTACATATATGTATGTATGTATTCTTGCAAAAGAGGGCCATCATCCATTAAATATATAAGCTAATCAACTGAAAGTACTATAAATTTCTATACATTAGACTGTCTGACGCTCTGCATTCTACAGGCATGTTTTACACTCCAGCTGTAGCAGTAAAATTACTGAAACTGTAATTCTCTTAATATTTAAATAATATATTAAAATTTAATTTTCAGCACCTGGAAGAATCTGTTTGTGTGCCAGCAAATGAGGTAGCTGGGCCTGGAGCTCCTATACATATGGGACTCAAAAACAACCTATCACAAATAATTACTGAGCAGAGCAGCTGTAGTCACCACGGCACTCATTTAAAAATCAGGTCAAAGTTGCTTGAATTCTTTTCCATTTTCAGGATACCTTGTGCATAAATTCTGAGATGTTTATCCTTTTCTAATTTCCTCATTTTTTGAATTATTTATTTTTTACTGATAATCATAGATTGAAGTGGAAAAGGATATCAAGGACATCTTGTGATTTATTTTTCTCTTTAAGTTGTGTGTATTAAAATAAATTAAGCCCTGATTTCTCAGGGTTTTAAAATGGTATACATAAATGTACTGACCCAAAAGCATATGTATTTATTAAAGCTATTTGCAGAAAGGACTACATATTCTGTGAATAAACAAACTATAAATTAAAGCCTATTTACTGTTCCACATATATGGCTTTCCAAAATGCATTGTGTGTTTAAAATACAAGTCTAATTATAGATACACACATACGTCATTAACAAAATATTCTTCTATACATTTTTATGCCATCTGCTTCATGTATAAAACAAATATATAAAAATTATAACATTTCCTTTTATTAAATTTGAACAGATCATGGGGTGACAGGAATAGCAAGCTGAAGATTTAAAAAAATATTATATAATTTTGTTCACACTTAAGAAAATAAAATCCTTCCAAAGAAAATTTTATAAGAAGTGATCCCTAAGTTCAGAATCTTATGCAGAAACAGTCAGATATGCCTGTATTCTTAATCTGCTTAGTGAGAAGCCAAAACTCAAGAGAGAGTGCAAAGCTAAGATTTCTTCCATCACTTTAGCAAGATTCCCATCACTTTTCCCAAAAGCTCCAGAAGAAAAGAAAATTAAGTTGAAAAGTGCAGTTAGTAAAAAGATTCCAGTGGTGAGAACCTCCTTTAAACAGAAATTTTCATTGCTTTGAGCTCTTCCTAGATTTCCAGCCAGATTCTTAGATAAGTAAAAGTGTCTAAATATCTGTTTTTGGAAAACATCTAATGACACACACCTGATATTAAAAAAAAAAAAAAAAAGAATAAGATTTTCGTTGGAGAGAAAGATGGGGATTACGGGACAGGAAAAAAATCTACCAAGAATTTATGCACTATTACCTTCAATCATTTTGATGCAAGTCATTCATACCACCACCATGCTAACAAGACATCCAATTTACTAAACAATGAATACTGAAAATACATTTAAAAGGTACAAATGACTGTCCAAAGAATGACACTGAAAAATATTAAGTAACAGCTCTACCTCAAGATAAGCCTCACCATTAAAGAGTTTTAATGAAGAGAGCCTTCAAAGGCTAAATCAGGAGGCATTGATTAGATTGCCTCTAACTTTGTGTTTTGACACCTTCGTCTTTCGTGGCATTATATTGTCGCTTACAAAGGAAGCATTTTCCTGGGCCCACACAAGAGCAGGAGACAGCAATGCTTAGAATAGAGACTGTCAAGAGTGTGAGCCAAAATGGGTCTCATTTGGATTTCAAGTGAAGAAAACTCCTAATGCATTTCATTACAATGTAGGCGAACCTCTGAAAAGAAGGATGGATTGGGATTCTCATCCCTATTAATTTATTGAAATGGATTCAGTTTTTTCTTGTATATCAAGAGAGACCATGTGTTTCAAGCAAGGTAACAATATTATAGTTCCAACAACCAAATATGCTATGATTCAGCATGCCCTCCTGTGAGATAAAGAGGGGGCAATTTTCTTGATAATTGGGATTGGAGTTTAAAAATAAATCCTACAATAGCATGGCAACAAATAAATATTCTTTGTTACTATCTTTGTTTTGAAGATATGATCAAGCTGCTACACAACACGGATTGATTCAGTCTTTGTTACCAGAGCAGGTTTTTCCCATTTGAAATCCTATTTGTCCTTTACTACTATACATCATTCATATATTGACTTTTTATTTCATTGCAGAATTGTGAGTTTGATGTAATTAGGATAACACCAGTGAAAGTCATATTTTATTAAAAGATAGCAAAAAGGAATGTAACAACATCATAGCATTCAGCACTGTATTGTGTGGTCTACCTGTACCTTGCCCATGAAGATGTTCTAATACTACATCATGTGCCTATTAGGCAATTCATGATCAAAAAGAAAGTACTTCTATTTGGCTGACTCTTCAACTATATTAGAATGATATCTACCATTAAAAAAATCCCAATCCTTGACTACAGAGAAATACCATGATCTAATGCACTTAGAGATCCAAATAATTTCATAAATCCACAGGATTGCAAATATAAGACATATGCTCTCACTGCTCTTTAACATCATTAACATTTAGAGATGATTGATTATGTAATACCAATAACATTCCGTGAATTCCAAGCTGATCTATTTTTTATGTAAATCATACAACCTGCTAGTCAAATTAAAGGTTAAATATACATAAAGTCTTACAGTAAAATACAGATAATCTTTCACATAGAATATGGGCCCGTGATATACATGTGCAAATGTACTAGGAACAACCGATTCATAGGTTGCCTACTAATTAAATCTAGGAAAATAGCAAGAGTATATATTCCTTATGTTTCTACACATTTGTTCCAAATGGGAATAATATAACCACAGCTAAGTAGAATTATAAATTATAGCTAGAAAACACAATTGAAAATAAAGGTACATTTACATTTACAAACTTGAAGAGAATTCTCTATAAACAAATTTCATATTCATCCTTTAAATTTCCTATGGAGTTAACTATAAAACAGTCCAGAAGGAATACCTATCAATTGAATATTCAGCATTTGTATATATATGTTGATATATTTCTGTCAGATGGGATAGAAATCTATGTACAAAAATTCTAATAGCAAATCTCAGTTAACTTTGGTATACTCTTATTTTTACAAGAAAGATTATACATCTCCCTGAAATATATGCATTAGAGGGATTTTTGGGTGAATTATAATTAAATTACAATGATACATGTTTCTTATTTTTATCTTGACAGTTCTTGTATTCTCCAGCAGAGCCCATTACAAACAAATATACATCAGGTTACTTGTTGAATAATGTATTTCAAGTATTTAAAATTACTAAGGAGTTGCCTAAGATCTACATATGAATACATATTGTGGCCTTAATTTTTATTACTGCATTGAATATATGAATGTATTTTATAATCCACTTACAAAGCAGTTAATATCAGAGTTTTTAAGGACATAACAAAGGTAATAATACTACCTTTAGGATATAAACTTTATGGCATTATGAATAAAACTGACAAGTATAAAATTTGATCCATAAAATAAGTGATATACTTATGTTAATTCACCTTTTTAAAGATATTATGTGTTGCTCCGTTTTTCTGACAAGGCTTCCATTCATCCTAGAGACATGTTGAAAAACACTATATTTTCTCTCAATAAGGAAAATCACTTTACTCACTATCATGCTTGTTCTGTCTCAATAAAAAATCAATCATCAAATGCCTGCTTCCAAGTTTTACTTGTTAAACTGCCAATTTATGCATACAGTTTGGCTCAGCAGAAATTCACTCAGCACCATTTCTTTCATTATTATAATTTTGTACATCTCATAAAATGCTTTACACTTTGGGGGTAGGGAGAGTTATGAAACTTTTCATGTGCTTCTAGGAAAGCACCTAATGTTATAGCTAAAGTAGAATGGTAGGATGTAGCTCCAAATCATCATTTTTAAAGAAAAAGAAAAACTATTTCGTTTCTGTAGTTTTTCAAAGTAATAAAGGCCTGATTGATCGCACTGACTAAGGCAATTGAATCGGTTGTCTAAATGGTAGTAACGTCAATGTCAGATATGTGGTTATCTTTTCATCTTGGCCCATGCTTGAATGTAAAAATCAGATGTTTGAAGGACATTTCACTGACCTGTTATGGCCTCTGCAACTCTCAAACACAATACTGGTATTCCTTATATAAGTGCCACATTTTGGATAAAACCTGTTTCATCAATGATGCCTTTGCGACATCTGGCGGTCCTTAGGATATATAAAAATTACTTTTTTGTTTTTCCAAATCTATCAGTACTTGAAATTTCAGTCCAAAAGCTTTTGATACCCCCTAGCGGGGGCACAAAAGCACTCTGGCCTGTAAACTAAGATGTGGACTACCATGAATCCATATGGTGCAAAAGGTCACAAATCTTGAGATGTGGTGACATCATGACAATAAGACACTTTCTAGACAGAAGCTGACCCATTTTGAATATAAAAAGGACCCTGATCACATGTTCCCACACATTTAAAACTATAGACCGAAAAGAAATATGCTAAGTGCTCCATGCAAAAGCTGAACACCAGTGCTTTTAAAGGTACCTATAACGTTCACTTTGAAGGAATACCACATAGGGATTTCCAGCAAGTTTGCTTTAAATGATATGAGTTCTGGTTTTTTTGTGTTATAAGTTGATGCTCAGTAAATGTTAATAAGTGGTGGGAGGTGGCTGAGTGGCAGGGTGCACATCTCCATGCCCTCTTTGGTTGCTTTTTAAATTATTAAACCAGTAGAATTGAAACTTGTTCTACATGCTTCTGCCTCTATTTATATTTCCAGGAAAGCATAGAACTTGAATACTATTTTATGCAGAATGGAAAAGTGTCATTTGGTTTTATTCTTGTTCTACAGACAATTCAGTATGAGAAAAAGAGAATAAAAACTCATTTCCATCTTTCCATTCTCTCTCAACAGGCATATTTGTTGTCCGTATTGAGAAATCATGACTGCATTAATTCTTTGCTCAGTAGGAGAAAATTACATGTGCTATATGGTTGATCTTTCATTTACTTCGAGTCTTGGTGAAGTAGCACACTTGACAGGAATAATATCAAATATAAATACTGAGTGTTGATTATTATTTCTAACCATCTTTGCAAATATTTGCCTAAAGATTTACATTATTTGGGCTATAATAAGAAACTTAAATAAGTTTTGTAGAAATTTTCTTGTTTTCTAGGATTGATTTTTATAATCAAGATTTAGTATTTCATTTCTGATTTTTTTCAGTTGATCAATGGATTACAGTCAGTCACTGTAGGTAGACTATTCTGCCACAGTAACAATATATACTGTATTTAAGCATATTTTTCAGAGTTGTATTCAAATATATTTTACATATCATAATTCAATCAACTTATTTTCATATATACATAACACTGTATAAATGAGTTCTAATTTATTTGCAATTGTAACAATATTTGTAGATTATAAAATTCTCAGGTACCTTTCACTAGCTATATACTTTTCTAAGGATGGTGAGAAAACTATTTGATAGTATCTGCAGACTAAATTTTGAAATGAATATCATTATATCTTTTAAAATCATTCTATGTTCTCCACTTAAATAATATAAGATGATATAAAATAATAAACTGAATAGATATTATACCCTGCATCATTGTTTAAAAAGATACTGAATAAGTACTATGAACCAAAAACTTTCAATGTGCATTATTTTTAAAAAGAAATAAGAGGGATAAAGTAAAACAATCCATCACTTATCAGTATATTATTTTCTAGTATTTTATAGTATAAAGGATGGTTTTACACATAATAAAGTACTCATTATAAAGGGATATATTCAGCAAAATAATGGTGGTTACTTAAATGCCATTCCTCTGCTCTAAGTATTTTCTGCAAAATAAAATAGACATTTCATTAAAGTTAAAAAATGACACATACACACCTTTTAAATAATATACATTTTAAACCTTTTCAAATGCTGAAGCAAGTTTTTTCTTTTTCTTTTTTGTGGAATGGGGGATTGAACTCAGGCCCTTGTACTTGCCAGGGAAACACTTATTCTACCAAGCCATCTCCCTGGCCCCTTGCAGCAATAATGTTGATTAAGAACAATGCCAAACACATAGACCTCCTATCCATAATTAGATATTAAATTAAAGATACGTTTTAGATACAACTACATGTGCAGCTATAAAACAATGAAGTTATAATTCTAAAATAAATGTTCATTATTGCAGGGGTGAGACTTTCAGAATTAAAGAGATGGTGCACCATGAGAAATACACAATGTTCAGTGTCTAAAACAAGAATTGTCAAAAATGCATCCTGCTCTCAGTTGCCAACAAGTAGTAATAGAAAAATTTCCTCACTACTTAAGCATTAATCAAACTCATTATATTTTCTGAAGGTCATGCTGAAAGAAGCAAAAGAAGGAAAACAGATTTATAAAGTGAAGACAGATTTATACAATTGAGAATATAAAATAAACAAACAACTAAAGATAAAATACATTAAGTGTGGAAGGCATTGACGAGATCCAACATAAGCATAATTGGAGTTCTTAAATAAACCAAGAAGATAAAATAGAAAAAGTTTCTAAAAGCATAAAATAAGGAAAATTTCCAGCAGTAATGTAAGTCTGGAATAATGTAAACTTAAAATATATATATATATATATTTTTTTGTTATAATTTATATCTAAAATGTCTGCCAAAGGCATCATGTGTTTGGAAAGTGGATAGATCATGGGGTTCTATACTTACTACTAGAAGTGGATTAGTCCAATCATGAGTTTGTAGCTGACTTGCTTTAGGAGGAGAATCCTGATTAGAAAGAAATCACTCAGACCCTTACTTGGAAGGACCTATGCTTTCTCTCTGCTTCCTGCTTTTTAGAGGTTGAGCACTATCTCCTCCACCACATTCCTCCAGCATCTTTTTCTGCATTTGAGTCAGTTAATTATGGATTAAAATGAATCCAAAATTAAGATTTTCTTCTGTTAAGTTTTAGGTTTTGAGTATTTTGTTCCAGCAAAGGGAAAGTGACTAAGACAGATACTGGTGTCAGCAGTGGGCTCATTGCTTTGACTATATGCAACCATGTGTTTTGACTTTGGGATTCCCGGAAATAGTTTGGAAAGGTGTGAAGATAGTAACTAAGGAAGCTTGAGCATGTGGCAAGCAGAGTTTGATGGCAAGTAGAAGGAAGAACTCCACAGACTAGAATGGTGGCAGAAATAAAGATAGTAAAGGCTTGGGAGGTTTCAGTTGCAAAGAAAGAATCCATTGTAGTCAGACTATAGAAAATCTGCATTATACTCTGGCTGAATATTTGTCTTAATTTTGACCACATTATGATATTTTGTTAAAAACCAAGATTAAGAGCAGTGGATGAATTGATCTTACAGAGGAAATTTCAAAGAAGCCCAACATTCAGCCTGTGGCAAGCATTGGTATTGTTAATTGCTTCTAACTACATCTAAAGTAAAAATTAGGAACAAAAACCAAATGTAGAAAATTTGCTGTTTCATCAGAAAGCCCAAGGCTGTGGCCAAGAAATGCCCAATTCCTGAAAAGCATGACATTAAAAAGAAGCTAAACTATTGTCCTGTAATTTCCATCAGGACAACAGAAAAAATGGCTTGATTTGAGGGTATCCCTGGCATTAGCAAGGTCTCATCCTTCATAGGCTTGACAGTACATAATTAAATCTTTCATTTGAAAAGAGACTACCAGAATTTCCTTCAAAGGAAGGGGGCACTTAGAAAACTGGTTCTCTGGGAGTGTTTCACTGTGCTCAACCATCCAAATGATCAAAGACCTCTGCAGTCATGGTCCAAGCAGGCCCAGCTCATTCTTGAGATGGTAGCAGACCTTGGCATTATCTACATGGTGCTAGATGTCATATAAAATACAATGGTTGAGTCTGAAAGGCTCCTATCCAGATTTGAAAAAACAGATGGAGGATCAGGCAATGGACTCCTTAGAAGGGAAGCATGGGAAATTGTGGGAGTGAAGCCAAAAATGTAGTGAAGAACTCAGGAAGCTAGAGATTCCAGCAATGTGGAATGTCTGCTGAGAAATGCTGAAGGCAATGAACACAGTCACCCCAAGAAAAAGGCCATTAAGGCTATAAGCAGCAGTGGCATAGAGTTAGGGCCATTCATGCCCTCTGTAGCTCACATCTTGTCACAGCTTGCTGTGGGTGCTAACCCACAGGATTTAATGTTTACCCTGATAGGTTGTGGATTTGCTTTTGTCCTATTTCTCTTTCTCACTGTATTTCTCTTTTTTGGAATGGGAATGCTTATCCCACACTATTGTATGTTAGATTTTCACTTTCTTTTTGATTTTGTCTGGAGCTCACAGCTAAGAGTTTGCCTTGAGTCTCAGAGGAGATTTTGGATGAGGCTTCCTGCAACTGTTTAGACTTTAGTGACTCTTCAAAATGGACTAAATTCAATTTGCATACTGAGATAAACATGAGTCTTTTGGGGACCAGGATTGAAATGTCATAGTTTAGATCTAAAATATCTTCCAAATTTTTGCCTAATGTGTTTGTAATGTTAATGGATCATGTGGGCACTATAATCATAAGTGAAATAGTTCACTGATGAGTTCATGGCTGACCTGCTGATGGGAGGTGGGGGTCTAATTAGAGTGGGCTCAATGGAAGCATTCACTGGAAGTGTATATTTCCCTCCCTAGCTCTCCCTTCTTTTTCTCTGCTTCCTGAAGAGAAGGAAGGTTCAGTGCCTTTTCCCTCACTATGACCTTTCGTCAACCCATTTCTGCTTTTCAGCCAGCTGAAAAGACCATACACTGAAAATATAGGCCAAAACAAACATCTTCTCCTTTAAGTTATAGGTGACAGGTATTGTACTCCAGCAATAGTAAAGTGAAAAAAAGACATTTTATTGGCAAAATTGATAGAAAATGATAAAAAAACAAAACTAAATGCTGGTAAGATAACTAATCTTCAAAGATGACAAAACAATTTTTTGACTTTTTAGTTAAATTTCAGCTAAATAAAGAGGAAAAATAACTGGACTTTATTAATATCTATGAAAATGAGAAAGCTATGGCTAAAGCATTAATCAAAACTATATGTCACTCAAGCTGTCATTTAAGTATGAAAGCAACAGATAAAAAATTTAAATATACAATATTCAAAGAAGGCAACTATGATGAATTCATTTAAATAAAGTATTAAAACTGAAATAACTGACAAAATCATGCTAAAAAGATGACAATAAGAATTAATTAGGCTAGTGAGATAGCTCAGTGGAGTAAGCACCTGCTTAAGCAAGCACAAGAACCAGGGTTTGATCCCTGGGACCACATGCTATGCCAGCCCTGCCCTTGTAATCCCAGCACTGGGGAGAGTGAAAACAGGAGGATCACTATAAGTCAGAGCTGCATAGAAAGACCCTGTACCAAATACATACATTAAAAAAATTAAATTTAAATATAGACTGAGATCAAAAGAACTATACAAATTATGTTTCAGGAACAGACTAAATTTCAAAACTGGTAGAATATATTGATAATATTAAAAAATTTTAGCAAAACTTTAGAAAAGACATGGGAAAAAGGCTGACCCGGTGGGTTCATATATTGTTTTATTCTTTATATGAAAATTAGAAATCTATTGAATTAAGTGTAAGTAAATTTAAAATTATGAATGTAAATGATGAAAGAACCAAGGTAAACATTATATTAACATAAAATTACATGATAAGGAGAGTGGACTAGATATAAGCAGTACTCAGAAACTGCTCCAGGTATTCATCCAAATGAATAGTCATCTAGGTCCATAAGGAATAGGAGGGCCATAGGAAATAGCTGAAATATATTTTGGTGAGTGAGTTAGCAAATGAAATTGCAGAAATATTGGCATTTGGGTTAAGTAAAATAACAGATGTAGTCCACAACAGTCCTAGAGGCAGGACAGCTCAACACAGGAAAGAAAACTCTCTGCTGGGACTGAAAGATAAATTATTAGCAAAGTCTTAAGAATTCAGATTGGAACTGGACAGATATGCAACCTGAGCAGAAGAGTGACCTCAGTTCTGCCAAGTGATGGGATATGGCAGATGTACTTGCCAGCACTTTCGCACAGAACTTAGTGTTGAACGTGGAGCCCTCTTAACCACCTTTGTCTTGGGAGGCCACACGGAACAGAAGCTCCCACATTCTTTGTATCTGCAAGACAACAGCCACTTCACTCCAGTGAGGAAAGAGGAATCCTTTCTAAGAGACACACTGAACAGAAAAGTGGTGACCACAACACAGAGTAACTAAGTTCATGGGGAAAGAAAGAGCACCAATCAACTACCCTGTGGGACACCTGTTCCAGTGCTAAGATTATGGGTGTGAGTGCTGCTGGGATTATAGGTGTGACTACTACACGATAGCCTGGAGCAGATAGACTGAATGCAACATAGGGAGAAGGACATTGCTGCAGCTCTCTGCTGCCATTGCTGCAGCTACTCCACCCGTTTGCTCTTGATGTTTTGCTGCATTTTGCTGCCATGAATTGGGGTCCTCCGCCATGCGCCGCTCTGCCTTGGAGCAAGCTTTGTATGGACTGAAACCCGCACAAACTGTGAGCTAAATAAACCTTTCCTTCCCTAAGTTTGAGTGTTGGGTTTTTTGCCCCAGCAACAAGAGAGCAGTAACTTGAGATGTGACGAAAAAGGTCAAGCTGCCTGAAGTTTTGCAAAGAAGGGTGAGGGCTGGGACTGGGAGAAAGCTGGGTATCCACATATTTTCTTCCCAGTGGAGGTTCTGTGTGCCCAGTAGCCTCTGTCCAGGTCAGAGGCATTTGGAACAACACTGCAGCCAAGACTCTCACCAGCTATACCTCCAAAGTCATGGCCTAATGATCTCCAGAAACAAGGCACACATCCTACAACAGCCCATACACTAAGCAAGCAAGAGTCCTGGCAAAACCTAGTTCCTGCCAGTACACTTGTTCACATATACCTAAAAGAAAACCCTGAGATATCAGTAATGAATCTAGTCCTGCCACCAACAACTTTCCCTTAGCAGTCATTTGTGTCCACAGAAGAGCAGAGCTTAGTCTGCATGTTTCACTAGTTTTCTCTTAACAGTAACTGAGAAGAGCTCCAGACTAAAAAAAAGATTCTTAAAACACTCTTACATCAGGCAATATCTAATAACAGAATTCTGAAGGAAATAAGAGCCTCCATATAAATACCTCTGTTATAAATTCCTCCCCAAGGAAGAATATTGGTCCTGGGTTTGGGGGAGTGTGTTACTTACTACTTTGTCTATATAGTGTTATTCTTATTTTATCACATATTTTGACTCAAAGATTGTTTCAAAAGGTGTTCTAATTTTGATTTTTCTGTTGATCCATTAATTAGTTTTAAGTGACCGGTCTTCACTCCCATTTTTCCATTTATACTATCTCTTCTCTATTTTTCTTTCTCTCCTCTTGTCTTTTCCTATGTTTCCTCTTTCTTTCTTCCTTATATGTAGGGAATTATTGATTTTTTAGTAATTATTGATATTAATGAAGTATATTGTTAGAAATAATCTTAGTATCATTAATGACCAATTTTTCTAGTCTACGCCATATTTTTACTCTCCCGTTCTTTGGCTGCTGAAACTCAATTTTAATTATATATTTGTATTTGGTTGGGTTTTTTTTTTATGTTACTATTATTTAATGTTTCCTCTCAAAGCAGTGGCAAGGATTAAATTTGGGTACAATGGGTGATTTCCCACTGGTACAAACTCATAACCCAGACCACATCACAAAGAGAAACTACTTCCTGAAAAGACTTCCATCTATTCCAAATGATTTGTAAAGATCAGCACAAAAACATAACAATCATGGTAAAAACAAGGCACCAAGTTACTTCTAAAAATCCACAGCTTTCCAAATACTGACAGATAATAAAATGGATGACATTCCAGACAAAGGGTGGTAAAATTTGATATTTAAAATGATCAGTGAGATCAAAGAACATACAAATAAATAGTTGAATGAATAAAGAGAGACAATTCAGGATATTTTTTAAAATAGCTAATAGCTGTGAAAAAGAACCAAAGAGAAATCCTTGAATTAGAAACCACAATTAATTAGCTAAAAGCCTAACTGAAAATCTCAGCAGTTGGATAGATGAAACATAACAAAGAATTTCAGAGTTTAAGACAAGGTGAACATCCTAGAACATTCTTATATCAATAAAGAAAAAATAATAAAAATCTATGAACAGAACATTCAAGAGCTTTGGAACAGGACTAAAAGATCAAATTTAAAACTAATAAGCATTGAGGAGTTTGAAGAAATAAAAGGGACTTAAATATAAAACAAAGTGAAATTACTACTATTGCAGGTGACAAGATTCTTTAAGTGAAAGACTTTGGAAATGCCAGCAGAAAATTTTTAGATCAGATGAAGTATGCAAAGCACAAAACGAACACACAAAATTCAATAACTTTCCTATACAGCAATTGTGAAATCTTTAAGAAGGAAATCAGGAAAATAATTTCCATTTACAAAATATTTTTTTTAAAAAAAACCTTGGAATCAGCCATTAGAAATTAAAGAACACTGAAGAATTTAAAGAAGGGCTGGTGAGATAACTCAGGGGACTAAGCTCCTACTTAGCCAAGTGCAGGGATGGGCATTTGATCCCTGGTCCCAGCCCTGCATTCCACACTGGCCCCACCCCCAGGCACACTAAGCCTACCACCAAGACCCAGAATGGTGGCACACACCTGTAATCCAGGAGGCTGAAAACAGGAGGATCTCTATGAGTTCAAGTTGTCTAGTGAGACTCTGTACCAAATACATGTTAAAAGAAAGAAAGAAAGAAAGAATTTAATGAAGGCATTAGAAAATGGAAAATTTCCTCTTGTTCATGGCCATATTACCAAAAGCAGCCATAGTTTCAATGTGGCCTCTATCAAACTTTCAACAGCATTCTTCACAGACTCAAGTGGGGGGGGTGGGAGTTCTAAAATTATACAGAAGCACAAAAATTTCAGAATAGCCAAAGTTAAACCAAGCAAAAAGAGGAAAGCTGAAGGAGGCCTCACAATACCCAATTTCAAAGTATACTACAAAACCATAGTAAAGAAAGTAGCATGGTACTGTCATAAAAGTATATATGTGAACCAGTCAAAAAGAAGACAGAAACAAACCCATGCACTTGAAGCGATCTGATTCTTGACAAAGGGGCCAAAAGTATGTATGACAGAAAAGATAACCTCTTTAGATACCAAGGCTAGGAAACTTGAATAATACTTGGCAAGAGTAAGACTAGAAACCTATCTCTCAGCCAGTACTGAAATCAATTCAAAGTGAACCAAACACCTAGGTGTAAGACCAGATATTTGAAACTGCTAGAAGAAAATACATACAGGGAATCAATTAAAGCCATAGGTATAGTTAAAGAGTTCACAAATAGGAGTCCAAAAATCAACAAGTAGTGCTACACCAGCTTAACAATACCAATTCTCAATCATAAATACAACCCACTCTCAATAATGGATAGAAAATCAGCAAGTATGCAGAATACCTGAATATATTAGTTAGTTTATCTTAACCACATTTATAGAACCAAGAACATGACAACAGAATACAGAATTGTCTGTCAAGCACATATAGGACTCTTACAAGATAGGTCCTTTGCTAGGACATAAAATAGGTATCAATGAATTCCAGAAGACTGACTACTCTTCAGCAATGCCAATAAACTACATATACAAACAGATATACCTCAAAATCATTATCACACCATAAAAATATAAAAAGTAGATATTATATGATCCTATTGATATGAAATGTGCAGAAAAAGCAAATTTGTGGAGAAAGAAAGTAAATCAGTGGTTTCCCAGGACTAAGAGTGGGAACAGGGGTTGATTACAAATTGATACACAGGAACATTTTGAGGTGAACATTCTAAACTCTTTATGTTTACAAAAACTCAGTTTGTACAGCTATATAGTTAAATGTTATAGTGTACAAATTTAATGTTGATAAGGGTATTTTAAAGATTAACGTGCTGATACATGGATGACCCTGCATTTTTGCCTGGAAGTTTTATAAATATTAATTGGTCATTTCAGATCTTTCTTCAGCTCTTCAAAGTTGAAATAAATTCAAATGAACATTTTATTGAGTTTGTGCATAGTGGCGTACACCTGCAATCCCAGTGCTCAGGAGGCTGAAAACAGGAGAATCACGATGAGTGCAAGCTGTGTTGTAAAACCTGTACCTAATACATTTTTTAAAAACGTAACAAAACATTTTATCATCATCGTACCTGTTGCAGCAATGTAAAGTATACATAATTACTAACTTAATCCCTATGCATTGCAAGCAGATCACTGAAACTAATGGCCTCTAACTAAGACTGTGCACCTTTTCAACAACACTAACATCTGTTTCTACACTATTTCCTTCCTATTACCTTCCACATTCTCTTTTCATCTTCGTTCTACTTTTAACTTATATGAAGTCAGTTCTTTTACAGTCCACATATGAATAAGAACATGAAATACTTTGTATCCAGTTCATTTCTGTGCCTGGCTTGTTTAACTTAGCATAATGCAATTGAGTTGTATTCACACCACTCATTTGTAAGGCTGTATAGTATTCCACTTGTGTGTATGTGAAACCGCACACATACATGTACACATATATGTAAGCAACACATTTTCTGTAGTCATTTGCTTCCATGTCTTGCAACTACTAAGAATAATAAAAGAATGCAGTTTGCAGGTAACAAGTGGACAAATCAGTTCCAACTCCTTTAAACAATTTGATAAGCTGATTAGACAATGGGTGTGTTAAATATTTCTATTAAACCTACATGTATAAAGGTTATCCTACATTGTTTCTCAAAAATACAAAAAATTATTTGCCAATTAAAAATTAGAAAAGTAGCCTTTTCTCACTGACTGAGGGCCTTGAGGTTCTCTTAAAATTCAAAAGGAATAAACACTACTTTGAAAAACTCAAAAGGGAATCATTTGAATATCTGAAGTCTTATTTCTAATAGCATTGATGCACTTTTATTCTATTTTTATGTTAATTTTATTGAGAAAGAAGTAGTAATGAGAGTTTCAAAACACGTTAGTAGTACAGTTACAATAATTAATACATTGCATATTGTCTTTGTAGTAGTTATTCATAGTA
>NDGN011139819.1:0-10503 GCA_002564285.1 Tympanoctomys barrerae | reverse complement strand
CTCGCCTCAGGCAAGTTATTTTCTGTAAAGTTTAAAAAAGATTTTATTTTATTTTGGGGAAAAAAGAGTAGATGGACTTTCTTAGCGATCTTTACAGAGCAGCTTTGTCATCCCAGAGTTGAACGTGCACCCCAAGGTATTCTGTTGAAGTTAGTGATGAAAGATTCACGTCTGCACGTAGGTTATCTCAGTAGGGACCACGAAGTTGGCTTAGGGTATTTCTTCCTTTGAGGCAAGTTCTTGTTCAGTCTAACCTGGCTGTCCTTGAATTTGTAATCCTCCTGCCTAGTCCTGAGGGGTACTGGGATTATAGGTGTGGTCCACAAGCCAGTTTTGATTTAAATTTCTTCTTTGTTGTTTTGTTTTTGAGCCTCCTATGTAGCACGGGCTGGCCTTGAACCCTTTATGGCGCTCAGGCTGCACCTTTATACTCTAGGCAGTCCTCCTGCATCAGCCTCCCTAGGGCTGAGATTACAGGCAAGTGCCACTACACGAGGTTTAAATTTCTTACTACAGCTTTTGACATTGCCACTTTTAGGCACAGACTTTGAATTTAAGGAATCCAAAGACCCCTTTATCTCTGCCTTCTAAGTAGTTTTTCAACAAAACATCAAACGCATGTGAATACGAATGACAGACAAGAATGGCATTGTTTTTTATAGCTGCAAATCTTTTGAATGCCTGGTTTAATAGAGGACCGATTCTTAAATCTACTGCATCACACCGTGTAACCTCTGAAAAGCCTCCACGGATATCCTCATACTTTTTTTTAAATGCACAACTCTGTCATCTGCTTTCACCATGTAGGTCAAGTCGGGGCATTGTGCAAGACTTTAAAAGTACAGATAAGGATTACTATACATTTTCTTTGAGCTCTTAAAAAAAAAAAATTGGGATTTAGGCCAGGTGTGGTGGTGCATGCCTGTCGTGGCAGTCCTCCTGGGACCCGAGGCAGTTGATCCGAAGTTCCATCCCGACCCTGGCAGTTTAGCAACTCGATGCAACCCTGCCTCAAAAAAGTTTTTATAAGAAGGGCTGGGGGGCATAGCTCAGTGTGAAGGCCCTTTGTTCAGTTTCCAGTGCTGAAAAAAGAACTGGGATTTAGATGCATAAACAGTAGGTTACATAGATAAAGATTACATAATCTATGATTGTGGAGACTCAGGAATGTTTAGAGATATTCTAAGTGATTCAACTTACCTTTCAGTTTCAATGCATGTCTTTAATGATGTACACAAAACTTGAGTTCCGCGTTAGGTGTGCTTGTGAAAAATTGTGTGTAAATGGAATCAAAGCACTATGAGAACTGTGGAAAGTCCTTCAATGAAGCCTGTGGTGAAATAGTAGTTTGATGCACACCGTTTGACACACACGTTAGGGCTACCCAGTTGTCTGGAAGAATCTGGGTTTCCTGGGTGGGCTACCATGGTACTGCAGTGTGTAAACTTCTAAGATACTTGGATGTAATAGTTTTGAAAGGAGTCCAAATGTTTCCAGTTGTTTCTGTGAACTCTAGTCTGAATCTGTCAGTCGGTAGCTCTCCTGTTCCATCAACAGGAAGCATCTGGTCATTCTTTATGTAATTGTTAGAAAATGCCAGTTGTATTTTTAATGTTTGCTGCTTATATGAAAATAGGCTGGATCTTGGTTAATTTTACTTGGCTTTTAGAACCTTTCCCCTCCCAAGCTTTTTAATAGATAAAGCAAATGTGCCATGAGGAATTTAGAATTTTTTTCCTTGTGGTACTGCAGGTTGAACCTGGAGCCTTCACACTGAACTATGTCCCCAACCTCCCCAGCCTGCCTTTCATGGTAGTTTTACTAAGTTGCCTCAGCTGGCCTTTAACGTGGGCCTTTCCTGTCTCAGCCTCCTGTGTAGCTGGAATTACAGCCACATGTTCCAAACCTTGGCTGCTTCATGATGTTTTGTGGTGGTTTTTGATGCAGGGTCTCACTATGTAGCCCAGGCTGGCCTTGAACTTGGGCTGCTTCTACCTCCGCCTCCTGAGTGCTAGAATTGCAGGTGTGTACTATCAGACCTGGCTGCTTAATGATACTTTGAATCATGAATTCATTTTTGTGGGCTGGGGAGATAGCTCAGTGGCATAAGTGTTTGCCTGGCAAGCACAAGATCCTGGGTTCAACCCCCAGTACCAAAAAAAAAAAAAAAGCATTTTTGTGAGTGTGAGACCCTTATCTAGTTCCCCCTTTGCCAGTTCCGCTTGGCAGCCTGTAGCCTAAGTGCAGATGAACTCACTGGCTGATGGCTTCTGTCTCTTTCCTCTCACATGGCTCACGCTGAGAAAGAAACACAGACAATATGCTTAACTTGGTTTACTTTTTCTTTTCTTTTTTTGTGGCCCTGGGGATAGAAGCAGAGCCTCACGTGGTCATTGTAAGCAAGCAGCTCTGCTACTGAGCTTCAGGGCTGCCCAGCCCCTTAAAGTTTTATTTTGAGGCAGCATTGGGGAACTCACCCAGGCTGGCTTTGAACATGCAGTTCCCTTACGTAGCTTCCTGAGTCACAGGGTAACCACAGGTGTGTGGAGTGGGCCTGGCTGATTTCCTTTTAAGTTAGCAGATAGTTGGGCATATTTTTCTGGTCCAATATGATAATTTTATGCATGTATCAATGTGAAATGTTCAAATTAAGGTAATGGCATTTCCATTTCAAACGTCATTTCTTTATGTTGGAGATCTTTGAACCCTTCTTGTTCTTTATAACATATATAGTAAATTATAAACTGCAGTTATCCTGTTGAGGGCAACTTAGTTTTTTAATAAATATTATTCCATTGGCCTTAGTTTCGTCAAGTAAGTAAGCGTGTTTCTGTAGCACAGATGTCTTTGAAGATTTTTCTTTTCTTTGGGATGGAGTGCTCCTTCCCCTGCCCCCATCATACTAAAAGATATTTCTGTGGCCAGATGAAATTAGTACTGTGGCCTTTGTGTTGTCAGTGTTGACACTGTGGTTCAGTTTGCTGGGTTCACCTTTATTTGGGCTGACTGCATCTTGCCGTTGAGTGTAGAGGTGTAGGCCTAAGCTTGAAGTGGTTTAAGCTCAAATGTAGGGCCATGGACAGATTCAGATGTAGAAATCTCAAAAGCTTAGCCCTAGTTCTCATACCTTTTAATAAGAACTTTATTTTCTTTTAATAAGAACCTTGGGTGTTAATGTACAAAAAGTCTTGACAATTTTAGCATTAATAGTCAGATTACACTACTATATACTTTTTCTGAAAGCAAAATGATTACCGGGTAGAACCTCATGTATACTAAGTGTTGCTCCTGCTGCACTTGGGCGGGCTCTTGTGCCAGCGATACTGTATCAGCATCCTATCCTTCAGGGCTTGGTGTACTGCTCCCTAAACTTGATACTACGTTACAATTTCCGGTAGATTACTTAGAGCAACAGAACAGCAACAAAAACAGGCAGCAAAGCTTATGTAGGGAAGGGCCTGGGCTCCTTTGTTAAGTTCCCAAGGCCACAGACACCAGGCTTCACCTCTCCAAACCAAAGAGCACACCCAGGACCCTTGGCTGTGGGAGAAAGGGAAAGGAGGACATGTTGAAAACTGGGCTCTGTGGCCCAAAGAAGAGAAGCTCCTGTAAGAAGCAGCAGCAACTTACTTGGAGGTCTGTCAGAAAGGTTGACTCTGACAAGAAAGAGACGGGCTCAAAGGATAGAAATTGGAGGCAGATTTCAAAAGTGTTCTGAGAGAAGTTTCCTCTAAATTGCAAAAGTGAAATGGATTATTTTGGGTGGTAGGCTTTTCCCAACCTTAATAAGTGTCTGAGTTGGGAATTCTAGTGTAGAAAAGCTGAAATGTTAAAAAGCGAACTTGGGTTAGGTGCTCTTGAGTGCCCTACAAGCTGACATTTATAGAATGTCTAGGGTTGCAGGTGTTAAGAGCGAGATTAACTGAAACAGTTGAGCTTAATTGGATCATAATTTTCATCTTCAATAGAGAACTGTTTTGTTTTTGTTTTTTTAGCACAAGGTCTCACATAGTTCAGGCTGGCCTTGAGCTCATAATCCTTCTGCCTCTGTCTACTGAGTGCTGGGATTACAGGCATGTGCCACCACACCCTGCTGAGAAATGAGTATTAGGTGAGTGGGTTCTTCAATAAAGTTTTAAATTAACATTGTAATTTGGCAGACTGAAGCTTTAAAAATGGATGTACCTTTTTGCTGAGCATGGTGGCACATGCTTGTAATCATTGGGCAGAGGCAGGAGAATCCCTGAGTTTGAGACCAGCCTGGGCTACATAGGGAGACCCTTGTCTTTTTTTTTTTTTTTTAAGGACATACCTTGTGACATGGACATTTCCATTTAAGGGATTTGTCCTGATATAATAAAGGTCTGCGTGGAGTGTATCAGCTGTAATATTGCTGGTAATAGAGCTGTGTGTTGGCTACTGCAGGCTCCTCTGTGACAGCTCAGCAGGCCCTAGGCCTGGGGGGGGGGCGCGCACACACCCGGAAGAGCCAATCAAGCAACAGAGCTGGTTTATACTGTTAACCCCTGTAGCACTCTTACGCAATGGGTCGTTGGGTAGCCCATTTTTTGGAAGGCAGTGCTGTGGCATAGAGACAAGAGGAAGCTAGGCAACTCCAGCCAGCACCCCGAGCCAGTGCTCCTGATCGCTGTGCTGTAAGTGTGTAACTTCTGAATGTGTCCCTGTGAGTGTTAGGGAGCACCTCTAAATGGGGTGCTGCTTTGTGAAAGCACCATCAAAGTGTGATGTTAGCGGAACGTAGAACGAAGAGGTGTCTTCGTGTACATAAGCGAAAGAGTAGATTGAAGCCCAGGGTTTATCATTCCATTGGCCTTAGTTTGTTATTTTGTTTTAAGAATATATGCCAAATGGTGAAGTGCACAGATGGATTTGGATTTTATACTATGCAGTTCATGTGAATGGATTTGGGGATTGCGTATAAAGGAGAATTTCTAAATGCAAGAAATTTTTTTTAAAGTTTGATTCCTTACATTTTAGAAGTGTAAATTGAATAGAGAAAAATATGAATGACTCCTACTCCATCCACCTTACAATAATCAGCATTGCTGTGTTTTCTTCACCTCATATGTAATATTTTAAATATATTATTAATCCTAGTTAGTGGATATGATATTAGGCAATTGACGTAATATCTTTGTGCCTTAGTTTTCTTCTCTGGAAAATGAAGATTATTATAGTACCTGTTTTCTGATGGGAAAGGATTAATGAATTAGCACATAGTGTATAAAGTGATCTAAGTGCTTGACACATAGTTGGTTGAGAGCTCTGTGAATGCCAGTAATTCCAGCCGTAGGGTCACCGCCCACTCTTCAGAATCCTTGGGCTCTAGTAATTTGAGAATTAAGTTTCTTGGAGCTGGGTATAGTGTACACCTATAATCCTGGCACTGGCGCTCTTGAGAGGCTGAAGCAGGAAGAGCCCACTTGGTGACCAGTGAGACCCTGTCTCAGAGAAAAAGCAAAGAATGGGCCAGGCCCACTGCGGTACCCTTCTTCAGTGGTTCTTCTGTTTACAGGAGCATGCATGAACTGTTAGGCTAGAGGGACAGACTGTCAGTGGCTTCATGTCGGTACACGTAAGGTTTTACTACCAAATGAATGATTTTGAGGCACAGAGGGTTTTTTTTTCATTGTTTAGTTTTTAGAATTGCAGGTAAATGTGTGGAACATTTATTCGAGCTTGAGTCCCACTTTATTTTCATATTAAAACATGTTTTATGGTATTATGTATCTTTGTAGTGCATGGTAGATTTAAAAACAAAATAATGGAAATGCCCAGTTCTGCCTCTTCTGATAAAAAAAGTTAAACCCACTGTTCAGTGATTCTGTTGTTTAAAAACATGCTAAGCCCAGGGGTACTGCGATTCTGTTCTGTAACGCCTTTTCCTCTAGGAAAAGCTTGAGAGTTCCTCTAACCCAGTTAGGGAACTTGTGTCCCACACTTGGCCTTGGAGGCTAGCTACTCCTCTCCTGGGTTAACTGCAGCAGGATTCCTCAAGGAGGCAGGTGGGGCCGGCCAGATCTTCTTGGCGCTTTTCCTTCCTGGGTTTTCCTGTGGTTGTCCTTAGCACCGTGCTTATTCCCTCCAGGCTGTGGGGCTGTTTCCAGGGCTAGGTCTGTGCACCAGGTTCCAGTTACACCAAAGCTTTGGCATGTGCATGCAGCCCCTTCCGGCTGTGACCTTGTCTCTTACTCTGTGTCTGTCCACTGACCCAGCGTCCAGGCAGAGCAGATTGCTGAGCTGACTGGGGAGGGGGCAGGGGGCAGGGGGCAGGGGGAAGGGCGTGAGGGAAGGGTAGAGCTCACAGGGGTGGGGTGGCTGCTCTTAAGGAAGAGAGGGACAGCTAGCAGACTGCCCCCCCCCAGCAGTGACAAAGCAGAAAGGGAGAGTGGAGAGTGGGAGAGAAATGGTTCTGCTGTGGAGAGCACTTGGGCCAAGTAAGAGGAAAAGCAAGGTAGAAGGAACTCCTGGAGAGAGCAGGGCAGGCCACCATAAGGAAAGCCATGCCAGCCTACTCTGCTCCTCTCACCGTACGTGCTTGTGGTTGTGCCTAAAGTACTTGTGTAGCTGCCTCTTCACAGAATCCAACTCTAACCTCACCTTAATCTTGGCCTTTTTATCTTTTGGAGCTGTGAGAAGTATGTGTCTGTTGTTTATGAGCCACTTACTTTGTTTTATTTTTTGAGATGGGCTCCTTTTGTAGCCCAGACTGGCCTTGAACTTGTGGCAGTCCTCGTGCCTCAGTTTTCCAAGTGCTGAGATTACAGATGTGCACCAGGATGCCTGGCATAAGCCACCTGGTGTATGGTGTTTTCTTTATGTAGCTCAGTGGATTGAGATGCTTAGCCTGTCCTGTGTTTTATATGGAGCCTGAACTTTGACATTGGCCACGTCTTTCCTCTTGCTGGGCTCTTGTCGTCAAACCTTCCATTGATTTTCTTTCTCAGGAGTCGTAGCGTGTGTGTGGAGGTAGTTGAATAATTATGCTGTCTTGGCTGTACAGGTTCATTCTGAATGGTCCCGAATGGCCCTGCTCCTTCATGATGATTGTCTTATTAATATAGTACTTTTCAAATGTCTCGGGATTTGTTAGGTGCTGTTGACTTCTGCGTACTGAAGAAATACAGGAGATAAACTTACACATTTTTGTTTTTCCCTTTTTACCATAACAAACCTCAGTTCCGTCATCTTATTTTGTAAACTAATTTAAAAGGAATCTAGCTAGTTCATTTAACCTTCCCTCTCTGCTCACCTCAACCATCATCTGAAATGGGTTTTTTTCCTCCCTACTTTCATATGTAGAGGCTTCTATGTCGGGGTACTGCGTGTCACCTTTGGAATGAACTGCCGCGCTCTCAGCGGTCCAGGAATTGCAAGAAGAGCTACATCTGCTGCGCTGAGCTCCTCCCTGGTCTTCCCTCACTGCAGCCTGGGGTTCCACAGACGGTGCTGCAGAGAGGACCCTCTCAGTAATGATCCCTCATAGTATTTAATGCACACACTCAGGCTTTCATGTGACTGTCACGGAGACTGTCGCTGTTCTTCGCTTTTTAGTTAGCACACCATTCTGGTTCCCTGCTGCTGCTCGTCTGTGCTCTGTGTCATCCCATGACCCTGTTGCTGCTGTCATCAATCCAGCCAGGGCTGTAGCTGGCCCTCTACCCTTGGCCTGTGTCTGCGCTCAGGTGGATGTGCTACACTGATGACGCTCAAGTGTTTTTCTGGGTTTGTAGCTCAGGAGATTTGTGGTGGGTTTTCTTGTTGTTGTCATGTTTTGTCTTTTGGTACTAGGAATCAAACTTGGGACCTTGTGCTTGCCAAGCAAGTGCTTGTGCCACTGAGCTATTCCCCCACCCTGTTGTGTGTTTTGACCAGAAGGCTCAAGGAATTCCTGTCACCTTTAGATTTCTTACCTAGCCTAGTGGCCTTCTAGTTTTCTTGTTTGTTTCATTGTCATCGTCATCATTTACATCTTGAACTTGCCTGTGATACATGCTTTTTCTTACTCCCCTCAACCTGGCAGTTTTCCTAACTAGATTCTCCTTCCTTGAATCTGTCCTGCATGTGGCTGCCGGGATAATTTTCCAGAAGCTTTTGAACCCCTTGCCGCCAAGCCTACAGCTGGAGGAGAGCGTGTGCTGTTGAGTTTTGCACTTGCCACTGGGAACTGGACCTGGGCTGAGTAAAGCTTGAGTGGATCTTCATTTGCTCAAAACTTTGAATTCTCCCGATAAAGTGCAGGATCAAGTCCGAATCCTGCTTTGTGGCTTGCCAGCCTTTTTGTGTCACACTCTGCTTCTTCCACCTTACTCCTGCTTCTTGACACTAGTGTGTTGGTGCTTCCTCTGTGTCTGCCACCCTCCTCCCAACTCCTGTGCCGCTCCTTTCCTTTTCCTTGCTGCCGAAGCCCATCCAGGAATGTTTGCCCTGAGCCAGGTACTGTTACATCATTGAACACATCAAGACAAAATCCCAGTTTTTGAGGGCAACCTGCCCAGTTCACCCTGCTGTTCCTCTCTTGGAGAGAAGCTTTCTTTCTTCCCAATAAATATATTCTGCTCTAAAATCAATCAATCCTTGTTTTCTCAGCAGTAACATTTGGGGGAAGACACAGTAAGCAGAAGTGTTCCAGGTAATCCTGAGCATCCTGAAGAGGAGCAGAGCTAGATGGAAGGCCTGGTTGGTGGGGCGTGGCTGCCAAATGTTTGTGCGGGGCAGGCTGCTCTCAGGGGCCCTGGGGGGGTGCCATACCCTTCCCTATGTGAGGAAGGGGCTTTTCTAGGCAGAGGGGATCTGGTAGAGCCTGCGGTGGGTCCTTGTTCTGCTTCTTAGAAGAACTGCTAAAATTCATGTGGCCACAGTAGAATGATCTCGAGGGAAGGGTGCATGGCTACAAGAGGTGGTGGCAGCTTCACATGTGAAGTGTCACCTTGAGGCCACCTTGACTACCTCACTTTGTTACTTTAAACCTTTGAATCCAAATAGCAACTGCAGAAGAAGCTTTCTTTTCTCTGCACAGGGAGTGAACCCAGGGCCCTGTGCATGCTATGCAGATACTCTACTGGTGAGTTCCCAGCCCCAAATTATTTTGGTTGTAACCCATGGCAGTATGTTACATAGTGACCATGAGTATGTTACTGTGTATGTGTGACTGCCTTTGTGCATTCATATGTAAATGTTGGTCTTAACTCACTAAAAGAATTTCATAGTCCACTCCTGGGTCAAAGCCCAAGTGTATATCCACTTAAAAAACCACTGAACTATAGATAGCTTTTGTTGTAATATATAGTCTTTTCATTGTTGATAATCTATTTGAAACATTATTAGGGCCAGCCAAATAGCTCAGCGGACTAAAACGCCTGCAAGCAGGTGCAGGGACAGGGGCTTGGATCTTCAGTTCTGCCATGCTGGCCCTGCCCCAGGGCGTGCAGAGATGGCAATTGAGACTGGGCGTGGTGGCATATGATTGTAATCCCAGCACTTGGGGGGCTGTAAAAAGAATCACTGAGTATGGTCTATTAATGAGACCCTGAAACTCTTCTCTAAAAAGACAGGGGAAAAAACCCATTATTAGATAATAATTGTACCTTATTTGTGGAGCAGCATGTGTCAACCCTTGTATGCAATTTGTAATGCTTAGATCAGGATAATTGGCATGTCTCTCACCTATAGCGGTTCACTACTTTGTACAATTCTGGTTGCAAACAAAGTTGGTTGAAAAACAAATCAAATTCACTGGTTAGGTTCACTGTCAACCATATGGGGAAATTTGATTTGGTTCATGCTGTTTTCATTGTGACCAGAATCATGAAAAGAATCAAGTTTGTGAAATGAGGTACCAGTGTATTTGGAAATATTTAATTAAATGTTGTCAATTGTGGTCACCAAGCTGTGTGATAGAACATCAGGAGCTATTCCTGCTATCCAGGCACCCCATCCCCTCTAGCCATCACCTCTCTGCCCCTGCCTTCCTCACCCCTCTTAGGTCCTGGAAGCTACTCTTTGAGTTTGTGCTTCTTTGAGGTCATGCTTAGTTTCTGTCTACGTGGGACAGTGTGTGGGACAGTGCGTGGTGTCTGTCCTCCTGGGATGGAGGCTTTCACTTGGTGTGATGTGCTCCACCCTCCCACGCTGCTCCAAGGAAGAGCATTTCAAGCTTCTTAAGTGAATGTCATTCTGCTCTGCGCATCACTGAGTTTTCCCGACCCATTGGTCCGGAGATGTCATCTGGGTAATCTCGTCTGGGTTAATCGGGCTCTTGACAGTTGCATGCAGTATGAGTACCGCTGTCTCTGGTGTGCTGATTTTTCATTCATTCCTTTTGGCTGTGTGCTGTGCAGCAGTGTGACTGCTGGCTCGATCCTGTGATATTTTGGTTTTTGGTTTTTAGGGGGTGTTTTTTGCGTATGTGCAGGGTCTCACTACACAGTTTAGACTCCTGATCCTTGTGGTCAGCTTCTTTTTTTTTTTTTTGTCTTTTTG
>NDGN011139797.1:0-24918 GCA_002564285.1 Tympanoctomys barrerae | reverse complement strand
TTTTTTGGTAAGTTCCGTTATTTGAGTATTATAGGTGTGTAAACTCGGCAAAGTCTTCTAAAGAAGACTACTCTTTGCAGTATATTCAGTGGAGCAAATGGAAAGCTTTTCCTGTGAGGTCAAGGACAGGACAAGGGTGCCCAGGTTCACAGCATCTCTTCAGCATAAGTGTCGGAGCCTTAGCCAGAGCCATGAAGAAAAGAAAAAGAAATACAAGGCATCCGCACCAGAAAGAAGGAATTAAAAGTGACCCTTGTCTGCAGATGACTTGCGTTTCTGTAACTAGCAGTGAGCTAGCCAAACAAGAGTCAGAGAAATTGCTCACAATAGAATCACAGAGAATGAAAGACCTACTTGTAAGTGTAATCAGGGAGCTGAAATATTCAGACACTGACAGCTGTAAACACTGATGAAAGAAACACACAAATAAATGGAAAGACATCCCGTGTTCATGGATTGGAAAAATACAGTGGTTTGAGTTATAACTGGCCTGACTTATGAATAGCTTAGGTTATGACTGGAATTTTGGTTTTAACATTCAACCAAAGTCTTGAGTTATGCCCTGAGCACTGGCCACTGTGCCTCCAGATGATCTCCGATACAAATGCAGCCCTTCAGAGATCTGGAAGGAACATCCATCCTTTCCTCATGAGGTTAATAGAGAAATCCTGAGTCATTCTCTATAAGGTCACTGGTACCTACCTGTATACAGGAGAGACTTTGAAAGCAGTGTAGAGGAGCAGTTGACAATTTGAGATGCAAAATTGGCCTTCAGGAACGAATTGAGTTTCTGAGTGAGGGCTCCACTGTATTGTGAAAACATCCATACTGTCTAAAGTAATCCCTATCAATATTCTTATGGCAGTTTTTACAGGAAAAAAAAAATTCTGAAATGCATGAGGAGCCATGAAAGAACCTGACCAGCCAGCATAATATACTTAAGGAGAATAAAGCTGAAGAACACAGTTTATGATTTCAAAATATATTACTAATCAAAACAAGGTGATACTGGCCTACAAACACACAGACCAGTACTGGAATAAAGAGCCGGGGAAGAAATCTATGCATTTGTGATCAACCCATCTTTAATAAGGGTGCCAAGAACAAAGCCAGAGTAGGAGAACAGTAAGCTACTCTAGGAGGCTTGGTGGGCCAAGTGGACCTCTATGTTTTGAAGAGTGAAAGTATACCCTCCTCTCACACCATATGCAAAAATGACCGTAAGATGGATTAAAGATTCAAATCTAAGACCTGAAACTATAAAACTATGAGAAGAACATTTAGGAAGAATCTTTAATGTTGCAGTCTTGACCTTGGTCCAGGAAGTGGTATTTTTGATGTAATGTCCAAAGCACAAACAAAAGCAAAAATGGTCATGGTTGTATCAAGTTACATACCCTAAAGTGAAGGAAAAAAAGTACAAAATGGGATAAAATATTTGCAATACATTGGCTAACATATAAAATACACAAAGAACTCAAGTCAGTAACAAAGACAAAAACCAGTCAAAATGCCCCCTAAATCCCAAACCCAAATAAAGCAATAACAAAAAGTAAGGAAGAACTGGGGACGGTTGCATTAGACTGTATTGTACCCTCACCTCCTCCTCACAGGTGGCAAAACACCTGATGGAAATGTCACCAAACTACACACAGAGATGGCAGCAGGCTTATGAAAAGATGCTGTGCACACTGATCATCAGCGAAGTGCCGAAGTGTCATCTCCTGCAGTCAGAATGGCTTTTATCAGAAAGACAAAGGATAACAGTATTGATGAAGAAGTGGGGAAAAAGAGCCTTGTGTACTGCTGATGGGAATGCAGATGAGCACAGCCCCTGGGACAGTGTGGAGAACACTCAGAAGACTGAATAGAGCCACCATGTGATGCGGCCATCCCAGTCGAGTGCACACCTGCGGGAAACGGAACGAGCCTCTCAGTGCTGCGCCCCACATCCAGTGCAGCTGCATCGTCGCGTCAGGGTGTGAGGGGTCTGCTGTTGGGCAAATGGGTGGAACTGTTATGTCCCAATCGTCCTCCCAAGTCCACGTGCTGAAGTTTCATTGCTAACGTGACCGTGGTACGAGGCAGGGCTCTTATGGTGGGAGTCGCAGACCTAGAGCTCTTGTGGATGGGGCCAGGGCCCTCAGAAAAGGTCCAAAGAGAGCGGGCTTGCTCTCCTAGGCTCTTCTATCGCGTGAGGATGCTGTACTTGTCCCTTTGTGCACCCCACCCCTGGCTGTGGGAACGTGTAGCAAGATGCCCTCCTCACGTGCTGTACCTGCCAGCACCCCAGGATTGAGACTTCCAGCCTCCACAGCCATGAGGGAAAAATGCACCCTTCCTAAATAACTGCGTCAGGTTAGCATTAGAGCAGCATGAATGGACTGAGGCAGGGATGTCATTCGCTCTTAGCAAAGATGAGAGCTGTGCCTTCTGCCTTCATGACACGGGTGACCTGGCCCAGCTGGACAGCTCTTTGGTCACATCACACGTGGATCCTCATAGTGTCGCCGGGGGCAGGGCATGGAAAGTTGCTGGTCAAAGGGCGCACGCTTCCCAGCACAGGATGCGCAGGCTGTGGGGAAGCAGGTGCGCAGCCTGGGGACTGTGGCTGGTGGAACTGTGCCGTGTACTGGCCCCGCGGAGAGAGCGGGCCTTGAGTGCTTTTACTGAGCACACACAAACACACTCGCGCAAAGGTAACCGTGAGGCGCAGGATGCTAATTAGCTCGATTGTGGTAATCATTTTGTAATGTACACATGTATAAAAATGTCACGGTGTACGCCTTAAATAGATGCAATGTCTGTTTGTCAATTACACTTCAATAAAGCAGGTAAATTGCATTGATATTCCCAGGACCCTAATCATAATGTCCCATGCTGTAATTTGGCCCAGTCTACACAACACAGGCACAGAGAGACATGCCAGTTATAAGTAGGTATTTTCATTGCTCCTTTTAATCTTTTCCTTGTTTGAAAGAACACACCAATTTTGCATTTCTTGGCAGAGGCGTGAGGCACCCAAGAGGAGAGACCAAGTTCCTTCCCTAGGTTGGTGTGCCCATAATGTGGCTGTGCCAGCCGGTGCTCTCTGGGTACCCCTAGGGTGATGCTGTGTGATGGAGAAATCCTGGTTTTCTTGCAAAGCGCCCTCAGTGCTGATCCTGTGCCGTTTGGAGTCACCCAAAGGTTCCCCTTTGCTGTCTGCACAACAGGTCTCTGTGTGGCCCAGGATGCTGTGAGGATGTGGGGGATGACTGGTGTCCCAGTGTCCTGTGGTGCCGCTGGTCAAGCCTTTGTTCTGTTAGTGGGAGGGAACTGTGTCTCATTTGTGGCGTCCACCTGTGAGAGTGCCACTGGTGGCTGCACGCACCTAGGAGCACCTGATGTTCTTATCTCACTCTTACCCGCACAAATGCATTCCCACTGTGCAGGGCCGGAAGTGTTGGGCAGTTGCGACCGGGTGTCTGTGGGGTGGCTTGGTCTCATACGGTCTCCAGAGCATTGGCCGTCACTCGCAGGACAGTATGGTCACTGTGGTGTGGATAGGCGGGTGTGGTGGCTGCTGGGGACTGGCCGCAGCTGCCTGCAGTTTTTCCTCAGTCACCCTGCGTCTTCCCAGTAGGGGCCCCGCAGCAAGGCGTCCTCTTCCTCACCCCTGGGGTCCTGACGCCTGCACAGCTGTGCTCCTGCTTCACTGCCTGCTGCTTGCTGCCTTCTCTGGCCACTCCCATCTCTGGAGCCTTTGATAAACTCACTTGAGGCAATGAAAGGCCCCACCGAGGTCCTTCCTGGGCGCCTGCCAGCTCATCATCAGGTAAGCCCCGGCTACTGGCCACCAGCTACCTGCAGTGACATGGGGCAGGACAGGAGAGTATTGAAGGTGGTCAGGTACGACGACACCGAGCAAGCTGCCAGGTGGGTAGGTGGGTGGAGCAGATGGACCTGGAGTATGGCTAGGCTGCAGTAGACCATGCCTGGGTGTGGCCAGGAAGTCCCGGATGGAGTGCAGCTGGCATGGAGGCTTCTGCCTGGCTGCAGGGGGCTCATCGGAGTAGGCGGTGGCTTGAACATGGCGTAACTGGCTCATGGCCCTTAGTGCCCTGGGTTAGAGATGCTGCGCTGTCCTCTGCCGCAGCAGGCTCAGCCCAGGTGGTCCCGAAGGTTCCTTCCTGCAGCCACATCCTGGTTCTGGGTGCTTCAGCTCTGGAGTCCTGGGGAGACGGCCCTGCCTGTGCCGCCGTGTGCAGCCGCCCTCCAGTTCCTGCACTGTGTGCAGGAGGCCACCTAGGTCAGGAGAGACTCACTTTGTGGGAAAGAATGGCCTTAATTTGTTGATTAGTGAAGAAAAGAATTTAACAATGGAGATTGAAGTTTTTAATTAATTGTTTCGAGATAAATACCTCACTTTCTCTCATCTTAGCGGATTAGATTCCATCTTTCTGTGCGCCTCAGACTGAAGGATGTCTGCTCTCGGGCACATGGTTGTATCTGACGTTATTTTCAGTCTTGTACATGTATTCTGAATAAGCCTTTTGTTCCATTGAGAAGATTAAGGGCAGTATTTGGTTGGAAAAATTTTAATGAAGCACCTAACAGAGCTATTATTCATTTTTGAAACAAGTTGCTCTGGTTACCATAGCAATATTAAACCTTTTATTAAATATTTTCTTTTTTAGTCTTGTGTAGGTTTTTGTGAAATGCTGATGGGGGAGCTGCGGATCCACGAGTCTGGTGTCCGGAAAGAATTTTCTAGCTCTGCGGAGTTAAATCATTCAAGGAATTTATGTTATAGGAACATAAAGCTTATAAATCTAGTTTATCATATCTATCATTTAATTGTTCATGCAAGCCAGCTCTTCATGTAGCGATTTACAGTAATCTCAGTGAAATAACAGTTTTGTGTCACAAAATGAATAATGCATGCAGAGAAATTGTTGAGCTCCTTAAAATCATTATGCTCAAAATATTAGGCTCTCCTATTTGAAAGTGATAGAACGGTGATCATGGAGCGGTGGCAGGCCCGGGACTCGAGCGCCCGGCACTCGCGTTGCGATGGGCCCTCAGCACCCAGAAGGCGGTGGTGGCCGGGTACCTCCGGGAGGGCCGAGGCTCTTTTGCAGTTCTGCAGGCAGCAGCCAGCGCGAGAGCTGGCAGTGCAGAGGCCATACAGGAGGGCCTGGGGGTCGGCGGGAGCCCGTGCTTCTGAAACATCCATCTGTTTGGGACAGGAAGTGGGTACCCAGCGTTAGTGTTGTTGCCAGGCAGAAGCTGTGGATGGACTTCACCATGGTGACCAGAAGGCAGCGGTGCGCTGGGTGTGTTCTCTCTCCCTTCCTCTTACTCATGTCTTCGCGTGCAGCAGCTGCTGATCTCCAGAGACTGACTGGTAGTGGCATAGGCTTGTTAGCAGCATTACCCCCTGGAATGTGTGCTTCCTGCTGGGCGTGGTCACAGCTCCTTGTCAGCCCTTTACCCTCTGAGCAGCTGCACTGCAGGAGCTGCGAGGTCCAGGAGGCAGTCCCTGGCTCCTGTGTTCCCGGGGCCAGAGGGGCGCAGCTCCTTGCCCAGAAGAGGGCGGCTCTGTGTTTCGGGAAAGAGTTTCCGGAATGGGAATGTCATCAGTCATTCTCAGGAGGTCTGTGCTGCCTTTGCCTTCTCTCATACTTAAAAAAAAACTGTTATGAAAAATTTCAAACACATACAGAGGTCGAGAGAACAGTGCTGTGGAGCCAGGACACCTGTCCCCAAGATGCGACAGCGATCAGGATGCTGCCACGGTCGTCTCCTCTGTCCCTTTTTTCTTTTTCTTTTCCTTTGCTGAGGTATTTCAAAGCAAATCCCAGACATCATGTCATTTCACCTCTCTGTACTTCAGTATGCATTCCAAAAAATCCCTTAACCCTCCTGCTATTTTCAGAACGTGGTGCTGAGGAGCGCTCTGGGCTGGGCAGCTCCCTAGCGGGGAAGTGTGTGGTGTTGCCATCTGCGCTGGACCTCGGGGCCTGGGCCAGAGGGCCGCCAGTGACTCCTGTGGTCTGTGGCTACTTGGGCCTGGGCGGAGGACTTTGCAGTGGATGAAGGTGGTTCTGCAGGCAGCCCACCCTCGCTGTTGTCACTGGGGGCTGGTGACCGACCTGGAGGTGTTAGTGTGGTCTGTGGCCTTAGTTAGATGCCTGGATTCGCACATGTGACAAGTGCTTTGGAGGAGATGCCATCAAGGGAGACCAGAAGGCAGGGCATGCTGGCAAGAGGAGGCAGAGAGGCAGAGGAGCCTTTCTTAGGAGCTGCGCCATGTACTCGGTGGGCACAGAGCACACTGCAGAGCTCCTAAGGTCCTGAGGCAGCTGGCCTGCCTTCCTCTGCCCCACTGCCAGGCTCTCCCTGCCAACTCTGCACATAACCACCGACTGCAGGGAGGTGTGCAGGGCTTGGGATTGTTTTGCTTGATCTTAAGTCATGCATGCCAGGTTGGCTGTAGTGCCTGAGGCCAGAGCCTTTCCCAAAATAGGCCTTTGGGTCTGTTATTACAAGATGTACAAACTCCCTCCGCACCAGAGATGGCCAGGCCTGGTGGTTCTCTCTTTGGAAGTGAGGGTCCCACTCACCTTGGGGATGGAAAGCGGAGTTTGAAAACTATTTCAGTTCCAAATGGATGTTTATATGTAAAACATCTGAAAAAGTACAGAAAGGCTCAATCTGACATTGGCTGGAGATAGTCAAATACTGTAGCATGTGTACACGTGCATGTGTGTTTTAAGGGGATCCTAAAGAAAACCCCCAAGCAAGACCCCAGACATCCCCAGGCAGTCGCCATTCTTCCTGGTGATGATGGTGCCAGCTGAGCGTGGGGAGGTGTGCAAGTGTGTGGGAGCGGGAACTTGACCATGTTGCTTTGAGAACTGCTCCACAGCACCAGGCTTTTGCTCCGGAAGTGGCTTTGAACTGTTTCATTTGTGTTTATCTCTGTGGCTGTGTTTGCCTCCCCAAGTGGCCTGGTGGAGGGGATTTCAGAAGAGCCCAAGAGGCACCCTTGTGGAGCATAGTACAGGTGTGATGCTCCTGCTAGTCGGTGTCCATCAGGGGCCGTGGCACAGGCGGAGGCAAGTGACAGCGAGTGCACAGCCAGCCGGGGTTGGCTGTGGACCATGATTGGCCGGTGAGTAACTGCAGTGAGATTCTAGAGCACATTGCTCCTGAGTTACAAGAGATGCTCACTGAGGCAGCGTCCTGGGCACAGGAAGCTGGCAGGGCTCTTGGAGGCAGGAGGGCGGCCTGGGCCCCGGATCCTGACTGGGGCTCACAGTCTCTCTCAGCACCTCAGTTGGAAACCTGGGTGTGCCCTTGCTACAAATATCTATCACCTGCTCAGAAAGAGGGGCTTTTGGTGGGCATTGCTGAGGCTGTATGATGATGTTTATGCTGTTACTGTATATTACTTTTTTATTGAGGACTATTTTTGTCACAAATAGTCATAAATATGATGACAACTTGGACTGCGTTGGCATGTTGCTCTGGTTCGTCTTGCGCGCGCTTTGGGTGGTAGGGCTGCACTCCTGGAATTCTTCCTTCGGCACCTCTGTTGGTGTGTGTCAGCCTGCAGGAGCAGCACCTTGTTCCTTCCTTCCTGGGCTCAGGCCTTTCCCAGTGGCGCCTTCATTCCTGAAATAGCACGCTGCCAGGAGGATCTTCCAGGGAGCCTTCCGCAGCGAGGCCTCTATTGTCACCCATTCTCTGAGCCCTTCTGGGGATGCAGGGTACCTGGCCTGACCTCAGGCCCTAGAGTTGCCCTGTACACACGCTGCACCTTACCCATGCTATGGGGCCGGGAGGGCCATCTTGCAGGCTGGACACTGACTTACGGAGCGAGTGGGAGGCCTGGCCGAGTGGTCTGTTGCAGCGTGCACAGTCCTTTTCTCTGTGAAGATGCAGTCTGCTTGCAGGCTGTCTCCACGGGCTTGGCCCCGGCAGCCAGTGCAGATGCCTCTCCAGCCTCAGGAGGCTCCCTGTGGTGATGGTTCTCTCAGTGCCCTGCGCCCCCCCTCCAAGGACAACCCCGCGCTGACACCAAGGCTTTTGCCAGCAGATGTCCTCCTCTGGATGTGTTTCTTTTGGTCAGTGTTTCTCTCGAAGTCCCGACTCACTAGTGGAGGCCTTAGGTCCCCTGACTTTTTGGAACTGCTACCACCTGCTATTGGTCCTCAGCGCACTCGCTGTTGACTGACATGCAGTCTCCATCATCTTTGTTAGAGAATAGCAAAGCCAGCTCACCTGTCCTCAGCTAGAGAGTTGACCCAGATTCATCCAGTGCCGTGGCCTGCAGCGATTCCTGGGTGAGGGTGGGCGGCAGGCGGCAGGCAGAGAGGTGTGGGTCCTGCGGTCCAATTTATTTGTCGTCTCTGTGCCTTGCTTGTGGAATGATCTTGGGTGGCTTCAGAGTCTTGGCAGGGGTATGCACAGCTTCCTCTTATGAAGCTTGCTCTGTAGCTGTCACCTGGTCCCATAGCTTGTGTCATTTGGTTGTTGCCACTCTCTGCCCTGTGTAGCCCAGGGATTGCAGCACATGGCCTCCGTCTTCATCGGGGTTTTGCTTGCGGAGTGTGATTGGCTGGGTTGTTTTGATGAGCTTGGGTAAGGGACTTAGCCACCATACCAGGAGGTGCCAGCCACCTAGGAGCAACTGATGCCCCTCCCGCTGTGGCTGTGACCCCCACTGCCATCGCCTGTCACACAGCAGAGCCCATGTTGTGTGACAGCTGTGTCCAGACCTCTTGATTCCCAGACCAGCAGGTTCAGAGGTGAGTGAAGGTGGCCGGAGGGTGGCAGGTGAATGTGGAGGTGAGTAATGCCCAGGTGGGCCCTGCCTGTGTGCGTCCTGTCCTCTCTGGAGATGCCGCTAGTGCTGAGGGCTCAGGTGCAGTCCCTATGAAGTCGTGGGTTTGATTTCAGGAGCGATACCAGCGTGGTGAGTGTGCAGATGTGTGGGTATGCATCACATGTGCTTGAGAAGTTCACACATGCACATGTGGTATGCAGAGCTTTCTTGGGAGGAGGTAAAAACTTGATCCCCAAATTTTGGAAGTAACTATTATCCCATTTGGTAACTACATACTGCACCTACTAGGATGGTTGTAATAAAAAAGGCAGACACTAGCAAGCGTTGGGGAGGTGTGGTCGCGTGGAAGGTGGTCTGACATATTCTTGGAGTGAAACCGGAGCAGCCACGTGGCCCAGCAGTCGCACTGTGGGACATGTGTACAGTAGAAGTGAAAAGTGTCCACGTGGGCCTGGGCGTCAGTGTTCATGGTGTCATTATTGTAATTGCTAAAAAATGCCAGCAGCCCATATGTCCATCAGGTGGGTGGAGAGCCCAGTAGGGGCCTGCCGGTCCAGGGAGTGCCATTGGGCCAGCCGGAGCCACAGAACACTCACAAGCGGATGAGTCAGAGCACGATGCACCTTGAGAAATTGCCCAGCCACAAGTGACCACACACGGTGACTTCTGTTTACATGAGACATCTGGAACAGACCAATCCATAGAGAGAGGCCTGGGGGAAGAGAAGGGGGTGGTTGCTGGTTTCCATCCTAGGTGATGACCATAGACCAATCCATAGCAACAGAGTGCGGCCTTGGGGAAAGAAGCGGGTGATCACTGTTAGGTAGCCGGTTTCCATTCTAGGTGATGATCATGCTCCGGAGCGAGGTTGTGGGGGCGGTTGTATAGCTCTGTGGATATGCTGAAAACCACAGGCTTGCATTCCACGTTCTGTGGTGTGTGGACTATGCCTGTGTTACAGGCATCTCTGAGGGCCCAGCAGAGGCTTTGTCCTCAGAGGCCCCAGTCTGCTGGGCGGTGGCTATAAGCTGGACAGGTGGATGGGGCTGGTGGGGGGATGTCTCCATGGGGCTCTCTCCCATGTCACTGAGGGTTGAAGAGTGCTCCGGTTTCCCCATTCTTCTGCAAAGATGCTGTTCAGTGTGAGTGGCTGTCCCACCTTAGGCTGGGTGTCTGCTGCTGCCCAGTTGGGCCCTGAGGACGGGGGGCTGATGGCCCAAGACAGCATGAGGCCATTGGCAGCCCCTCGCGCCCTAGTTGGGCCCAGCACACACCCTTCTCCTGGCATCCCTGCCTCGCGCAGCACAGGGTAGGAGTCTCCTGAGAGTACCTCTGTGGCCCTGTATGCCGTCAGGGACTAGGCCAGTAGTTAGTGGTCTTCAACTTAGCTTTAGAGGGAAGAGATGCCTTTTGTATCCACTAGAAGTGCGTTTCAAATATCTTTGTGGCCTCTGATCTCCTTGTTGATGGTGATGGGCCTGGGACTGGTGGGGAGAGGTGGCGGCTCAAGGGAGCGGCAGCTGGGATCTGGTCCGCTGTGCGTGTGCAGCACATTCTGCCTGCCTGGGCGTAGGAGGGTGCTGCTGGGGTCTTCTCAGAAGCCTGCACTTTGCACATCTAATATTTGGCTAAGACAGAATCTCTTGCTTGGACAAACAGGTCCAAGGATGCCTGTGGCACTGTGGTGGGACTCTGGTGGCCCGAGGGTTGTCAGCAGCTGGCTGTGCTTCCTGTTTGTGCTTTATGTGCTTGGTCTTTCCCATCACAAGTCTGGTGTGTGCTGCTGGCGTGGCCTGTCAAAGTGGGAGAGAGTCCAGAGATAGGGTGCCTGCAGCTCTTGAGAGTCCCCGTCGCCTCGCAGCCCAGATGGACAGCTGGGCCAGCCCTTTAGTGATGCTGAGCCCTTGTTGCCCATTTCTCCGGGGCCCAGCAGAGGTCATGGGCTCCTGGGGCTGAGTGTGGTGGTGAGGTCCTTAGTGGTATTTGTCTGCTCTCAGCCATGTGGGGTCCTGGCTTCTTCATGTATCAGCAAAAGTGCTGCTGACATGTTGTCCGGGTAGAGGCCGAGGGGCCAGCTCGTGTTGTTCTGCGCTGCTGGGCCCTGTGTGGGCCCCCACATTCACCAGCATCCTTGGTGACACGCTGGAAAACTGACGCGCAGGTTTCCTCGCAGCAGCCCCACCAGGACTCACTCCTCCTGTGCTCTCTGTTCTGCGCTTATGCATCTGTCCCAGCTCTTCTGTCTTGTCCTGGCCTGCTTTCTGTTTCTGGCTGTACCTGGGAGAACCGCCGCGTGGGTCCGCTCCCATTTTCTTCTCTCTGTCCTGGAGCTCTGTGGCACTGGCACTGTCGATGTCTCTGCCAGCTGACACCTGTCCCTGGTGCTGGTGCTCAGTGGCCCTCTTGGCTGGGCCTGGAGCCCCCTCCTGTTGAGGGTGAGACCCCTTTGCAGCCCCTTCCTGCTGGGGACGACTCTTGGAAGGCCCCTGAGGAGCATGGCCTTGGCAGACACAGGTCTGAAGGAGGCTGAGGGGCTTGCGGGGTGCCTCAGCTCTTAGCGACACCCTTTTGCTCTAGAGCACTCGTGCCTCTCGACCTTTGTCTTTCTTTCCATCTCTCCTGCAGCTGCTCCAATCCACTTCACATTTCTAGCTGCTTGGGACAGTAAACAGGGACAACAAGGGACCTCTGGAACTGAGCAGAGGCCAGGAACACAGAGCAGGTGAGGGGCACGAAGATGCCTACTTCCAGAAGGCACTGGTCCTTACTGTGGGCGGTGCGCACAGGGGCTAGGAGCAGGTGGTAATGCCCGTGGTGGGCTGTGTGCTTGTATCCACTGGCTGCGGGCTGCAGCTGGAGCCGGGATCTCAGTGCTGCGCCTCATTTGCGGGCCTCTGGGTTTCACTTGCCACAGACTAGATGTCCCCTACACCTGGTGTGTTCAGAGGTGAGACCTGTGGAAGGTGATTGGATCCGGCAGCACAGAACTCCTCAGCCCGTCTGTTCACTGATGAATTCATAGCTGAATGTGCTTTTAGGGGCGGGGCCTGGTTGCAGGTGACACCGGGCCGTGGTGCGGAAGGGCACATTCTGCTCCCGGCCCTTCCTTGCTGTCCTGGTGTTCTTTCTCTCTGCCTCCTTGCTCTGCCATGTCCTTCCACCATGCTGCTTCTGCCTTGGAGCAGCCGACAGGAACTGAGCCCGCCAGCGCCACAAACCACATGAGCGTCCTCACCTTCAAGTTGTGGTACTGGGTATCGTGCTCCGTTAGCTGGGAGGTGACTTACACAGAAAATCGAACGCAGATGGTCGGAGACACATAAGCATGCCATGCTATGTCCCAGAAGTCTGATTTTTTACTCCCCACTCTACAGAAACGGGTCTTCTGGAGGTCACCAAAGATGCCACAGTTGCCCAGTTATGCTTGAGAGCTAACGGGAGCCAGGAAGCTGTTAATTCGGTTGCCTGTGTTATGGATGACTAAACTGCCCCTTGAGAAATGCAAGGAGTCCACAAATCCTCTCCAAGCACTCACTGGAGACCCAGCAGCAGATGGTGGCGACCAGGTGCCTGCGCGCAGCGAGGCTGAGGCAGGCCCAGAGCCGGTGCTGTCCACTGTGCTGAGCGAGGGCTTCTTAGCTGCTCTCTGCCCTTGGAGGCTGCTGCACCAGGGAGGCTGCAGGCCCTGGAGATGCCACTCTGTGGGAGCGTCCTGTCCACACACCCTGGCCATCCTGAGACTGTCCCACTCCGCCTCTGCACGTGGGCTTGCTGTTGTGCGTTTCTCACCTTGGTTTGGCCTGATGTCCTTTCCATTTTGGTCTTCCCGGGCTCCCCCCATCTCCCACCTTCTGCAGCCCGCCGCCTTGGCTTCTTTCTCTGAAACATGTCAGGAGAAGTGGAGAGATCACAAACACTGCCTGAGCTGCAGGTCAGATTGTCCTTCCCTCAGCTGGAAAGTGCGGGGAGAATTGTCCTTCAGAGAGAAACCATCCCACGGAAGCCATGCCTGGCCCATTGCTGCTGTGCAGGCCGAGCACAGACCTTTCTCCTCTCCCGCCTGTCCTCCTCTCCCACTCGGCTGGCCACCTCCCTCCCTCTTTCAGTCAGACGCTCTTGGTCTCTCTTACCAGGCTAAATCCTGGGGGCCTTCATCGGGTTCTGCCCTTTGCCTCCGCCTTGTTACTGCAAAAGCCTCTCTGCTTTTGCTCCCTCCTGGCACCTCGTGTTGGTTGAGCCCTGGTTCTTGCTGCATGATGTGTTCCCGGCTTCTGCAGGTGGCGAGCCACAGCGAGGTGCGTTTTCTCCACCGCTTTAGCAGTTCACTGTCACGCTCAGACACAGTTCAGACTCTGGTATTTAATGCCCTTCACCACTGGTCTCCTACTTACTGGTTCCTCCTCTGTTCCAGCCTCAGACAGGAATCCCTGATCCCAGGCTTTTCATTATTAATTTCTACCAGATACTCGCACGTAGTAACTATTACGATATGATACATCGTGATGACACAACAGGTAGCAACACTGTAACCAGTAGAATGGTAATAAAAGCAAAGTTGGGATGCTTCCCTTGGCCTGGAATGTAATCTTTCTACCCATTTTTGGTATCAGGAAGCCTCCTCAACCTCATGCCGCCCAGCGTGACTCGGCAGTGCCCTGGACCCAGGCTGGGCACAGGAAGAGCTAGGGTGCCCGTGCTGTCCTGGCTTGATTATTGTCGTGCCCCGGGTATCTGCTCTGAACTCCATGTCATATGGCGGTGCCCTTCCCCTGCACGTAATGCAGGTGTGAGTGGTGACCTCAGGGCATGCTAACCTGGAGCCTTTCAGGCCTTGTGTAGACAGGAGAAGGGGAGGGCCGTACCTGACCTTGTACTGATGCCCAGCTCCTGTCTGCAGCGATCTGCCAGGACTGAGAAGCGCAGGGCTTGTAGACACGCTCCCTGTGCTGCTGCAGCTCTGTGCTCAGGTTGCGGGTGGGCCTGGAGATGGTGCAGCAGATGCTGGCGTGAACAGAGGAGTGCAGAGGGCCCTGGGCCCGCGCGGAGAAGGGCGTTGGTTCTTCGCGGCAGGGACCAGGCTGGAGCCACTGTGGGACTTGGTTCAGCTGTGGCTTGGCTGTGGAAACGGGCAGGGCTTCTGCTGGCGTGAGCCTGGCTGTGCCATGTGGGCTGTGGGCCCGTGGGTGGGTTAATGGTCAGTGCTTGGCTGTCCCAGGGTATTCTGTTGCCATTTGAACCTTTTCTCAGTGGATTTCAAGTGAAATTATATGCAAGGGACTGTGGGATTATGTTGCTTTGCCTTTGTAATTACATTGCATACTTATCTAAAATTAATTGAGCTTATCATGGACAAGACTGTTTCCAGCCGCTGTGTGCCAGCTTCCCATCCTGTGGATTCCAAGCACCTGGGCGTGCGCTTGGTGGCCTTCAGAGCCACTGCAGCACAGGGGTGGAGGGAGCCCCTGGAAGTGCTGCAAGTTAGCTCACGCTTCCCGGTTTCTCCGATGGCTCTGTCTGGGGGCTTCTGCCCTGACAGGTTGTGCGCAGGGACATGGAGGTGCGTGGATGCAGGAGGGTGGCGATGGTGTCAAGGCTCACGCTGCGAGGCTGTGGTGAAGGCTGTGCTGGGAGCAGGCATGGCTCCATTCCCATTTGCTGGTTGGCTCACAGCTTCGGACAGCACTTGCTGCAGCCCATCCGGGAGCGGAGGGACCTGCTGCCAGGTGCTGCTGTCAGCAGACTGCTGGCTGGAGGCGGGAGGTGGGAGCGCTGGCACCGTGCCTTGCCGTAGACGCGCGCGCTCGCGTGCAGATATAATGCAGCTTATTTTCATGCTGAAGTATATAAGGCTCAGGTCTATCTTTAATGGTTCCTGCTGAAAAGTAAAAAATGTGAACCTCAAACTTATAATTTGTATGAAAGGATTTAGATTTTTAACATGAAATAGCAGCAGCCTTTCCTTTAATTAAATGCCATGCAACATTGGCTGTGGGATCAATGTATCGAAGGGAGAACCAGTGTAATTAGACCTTGTGAAGTGGCTAACAGATGATTAGGGCTCCCTTCCCAGGCCGGGCGGACGGCCTCTGGAGCTGCTGCCGATTAGTTGCGCTTGGCTTTTCCCTGCTGTAGACTTTGAGAGGCCAGAGTTTCCCCTGAAACATTTTGGGTGTGACGGAGCCCTGTGGGTGAGAAATCCCAGCGTGTGTGCAGAATGGACACGAGCGCAACAGGAAATTATTCACTATAGCAGTGAATGGATATTACTCTCATCAGTTCCATGTTATTAGACATTTAGATCATATCTTTTAAAAATATATAAATAATGCTGCAATTACCATCTTTCTGCATAAACATTTGTTTGAATTTTGGTTAATTCCCTGGGCCAGATTCCCAGAAATGAGATCACTGGCTCCTGGGGTGAGAGGCTGGATGTGAACAGTAGATGCTACTCTGCTCTGCTTCCGAGAGGGGTGGCGCTGGGCTGCCTCCACCCTTGTTTCTGGGCTGGGGAAGGCTCCAGGGTTTGCCTGGCTCCTGTGCCCACCTGGAGCAGCATGCGAGGGTGCACTTGGCATTCCTGGTCCTGGTGTGCTCTTTAATGGTTCGTTTTGTGTTAGGCCAAGCTAAAGCCGTCACCAATTAGTAAGAACAAAAGCACGCCCACTTCTGTGAGGCCTTTGGGAGGTTCAGTCAGTGCAGTGAAGGTGAGGGTCTGGAGGACAGCTGCCTTGGCCCTTCACCGGTTCTCGGTTCAGGCCCCGCCCTCTTCCGGCCCCGCCCCCTCCTCCTCCTGTGCTGCCCCCCTCAGTTCCGATCCCAGTTACACGCTGAAGCCCTAGTTATGCCTCCATTCTCTATGGTTCCGTTGGGGTTGTGGCAGTCTGAGCACATTGCCTCTTCTGGGCCAGGGGTGCAGCTCAGCGGGAGTGAGTGTGTAGCGTGCGCAGAGCCCTGACACTCAGCAACCCGCCGCTAATCCTTGTCCGACGCCTAAAGCATCTTTATCGAGATGACTTACATATCATTCAGTCCACTGTTTAAAGTGTCCAGTTCACTCAGTTTTAGTATGTTGGTTGTGCTGTGCAATCACGACTAAAGAACTGGAGAGCATTTTCATCACGTCAGAAAGAAGCCGTGACCCCTTGGCATTTGTCCGTTTGCACTCTGCATTCCCCGGCCGTAGGCAGCCACTGTTCTGCTTGCTGTCTTTGTAGATTTGCTTCTTGTCGACATTTCTTATTGATGGGACCGACAGTAGATGGCTCTCTGCGACTGGCCCCTCCCACCTCCCCTACCTGTCAGGGTTTGTCCATGTGCTGTTATGCGTTGTTGGTGGTGCTTTTGGTCAGATGACACTCTGTTGTGCTTTGGTTTGGGTCTGTGTCCTCCAAGGCCACCTGTGCTGAAGGCTTGGCTGCAGCCTGGGGCCCCTTTGGGAGGTGATGGAACCTTTAACAGGTGGAGCCTGCTGGGGACCTTGGAGTCATGCCACGGAGAGGGGTGTCAGGCCTCCAGCTTCTTCCTCCTCGGCCGCTCATTGCTGCCTCACACCAGGCCCCAAAGCACGGGCCAAGCTGTGGGACGGAATCCTGCAAAGTTCTGCTGAGCGCACCTTTCTTGTCATAGCTGATTGCCAGGTGGGGAGTTGCTGGGCTCCATCCAGGACCCCCAGAACCCCCTGGGTGGGCACAGTGCATTGCCGCAGCAGCGTATATGGTTTCATTTTCTATATCTGAAAAGCATGAAGTGGCATCTGCCTCTGTGTGTGATTTCTTTGGTGGCTGATGATTTGCCTGGCTGTCACCTGTTTGTTTGCACTGTGTATTTTCTTGGAAGAAATGCCTCTTCCTAGCCTTTGCTTGCATTTAACTAGATTGTCTTTTGGTCATCGATAGTCATATTTCTTGGGTGCAGGGTGAACCCTCATGCACGCCCACACAGGTTCTTCCCCGTGCAGCTCTCCCGGCCCTACTGGAGACCCTTGATTCTTGGTGTAAGTTATGCTTCCGGTTGGCTGCGGTGAGGCCCAGGCTGGAGGTGGGGCTGTGGGGAGGCTCCCCCGACCCCCTTTTCTTATTTTTGTCTTTTTGAGACAGGGTCTCACTATGCAGTTCAGGCTGACCTTGAAATCACTTTGTAGCCCAAGTTGGCCTTGAACTCACAAGGATTCTCCAGCCTCAGCCTCCTGAGTGCCAGTGCCGGGATTACAGGAAGGCTGACTTTAGGCTAGCAGGTTCCATTTCCTGTGGCACTTGCCTCCTGTCCCCTGGCTGTGATCCATGTGAATATCGGGTAGAACTGAGCTGGGCCTGAGTACTGTGTCACAGGTCTGTGGTAGAGTAGTGACAGTACAGCACACATGCTGGTATTCTCCTGGGATCTTCCCTGTGCGTCAGGGAGGAGTTGCTGCTGGAGAAGACCACTTGTACAGGGAGGAATATGGCGTGGGTGCTTTTTTGAGGGCTTCCTGGAAAGATAGCCTGGAATGTCCTGGATGGAGTGCCCAGGAGGGCAGCATCAGGACAGAGAGAGGGCTGAAGAGATGTTAGTTTGGACTGGTGACTCAGCAGGGGGGCGGCTGCTGGCACTTGTGAGCTTCCCCCTGGAACCTGGAGCCGTGGGGTTCGTGTTCTGCATGTAGATGGGTGGACAGATTTGGGGAGCTTCAGTGGTGTGCCTGGTGGATGAGACCCCAGGGCATCCCGAGCTGCAGGGCAGGGTCCTGCTGTGGGAGGCCCCTCTCTGCAGCTCTGGGTGCAGAGATGCCTTGCCTCTGTGGACCGGCCACGTAGGTGGTGCCCACCTGTGAGCGGACCGACATGCACCTCTCCTCTGGGCTCAGAGTTGCTCCTGGAGTTTATTGCTATGCAGGTTTCTACTAAGTCAGAATTAAAATCAGCTGAAAGGAGACCAGTGCTGGGGAAGATAGCTGAAATAAGGGCTTGTTCCTGTTCTGTTATTCTTGGCTTTCCTGAAGAAAGGTGCTGATCATCACAAGATCTCTGCATTCACTCTTCCAAGGCAGATAGCTGGTTCAGTCTCAGATGTGATGTTTTACATCCAGTTAGAGTGCATGCATCGGGTTGCTACATGAATTAGGTTTGCAGAGCATGCTGGTTAACCATGTCTGTCAGCTAGCAGCATCGTGCTCACATATGTATATAGCATGTCATAGTTCACAGTGCCGTCTGTGTTGTCTATGTGGCTCCCTAGAGGCAGGTGTGTCTGACTGCGTACTGTGTCAGTGGAGGGGGATGAAGCTTGGGAGAAGCGCGGGCACCCTTGTCCTCAGGGGCTGCTGGTCAAGTAAAGTCCTCTGCTGTGGATGAGCTTGGGATTGTGGCTTTGATAAAAGCTTGCAATTTTTATTTTCCAGCAAGTGAATCCACTATTGTAGAAGTGTTATTTCTTAGTCATTGTCTGCAGATATGGCTTTTTCCTTGTTTTAGTTTTCTCTCTAGGTTATTGCCTGATGCCAAATTTAGAGACAGGAGGGCTGCTTTGGCTGCTACCGCAGAGCGCCAAGCCTGCTTTCTAAAGAAGAGAACGAGGGCAGGTGTGCTCTGTGGGCATGTCTACAATCCCAGCTTGTGGGAGGCCGAGGCCACCGGGCAGCTGCGTGAGACTTTGTCTCCAAAAGAGGGACAAAGTGCTGCTCAGGGCAGAATTGCCTGTCTAGCAAGTGCCGGGCCCTGGGTTCCAGTGGCTGGACGCGAAGAGTGGAAACCAAAACAGAAGAGCAAGGCAGTGCTGGAAGCCAGGGAGTTCCAAATTGAGGGTCAGGGCCAGGTGAGGGACTTTGGGCCACACTTTCCAGGGTGTGGGAAGGGGACGTGCCCACTCCTTGGTGTCCTTTCTTGGTGACCTCTCCGAGGTTGAGCCTCCCAGCAGTGCTGGTGCAGGGCCTCAGGTTCCCACGCGTGAAGTTTTGGAGGAGACAAAGAACTTTAGATCACAGCAAAAGCCAAGTCAAGCTTTAAACATACCAGCGTAGGTAGTTAAAATAACAGAGTAGAAAATGATATGCCATGGAAACAGTAATCATAAGAAAACTAATTATAATTGCATCAGAAAAGCCGACTTCAAAACAGTGAATTTTATTAGAGACAAAGGGATGTTTCATGATGATAAAAAGATCAGTTCATTAAGTAAATACGTGAGTCACGAGTGTGCACGCACTCCTACAGCTTCATGCGGCACAGAACAAACATTAGTGGAAACAGCGAAATGGGCGAGTGCACAGCCACAGACAGACTGTGACATCCTTCCCGGAGCAACTGATAGGACAGGTGACGTAAAGATTATGGGAGAAATGGAAGACTTTAGCGACAGTGCCACCGGCTGTGTCCGGCTGGCTTGGGGAGTGCTGTGCCTGTGGCATGCGCCTCCTTGCCAGGCATGCAGGGTACGTTCGCTAAGTAGACCACTTGTTGGCCAGGAACGGGCCACAGCGAAGGCCAGAGGCCCAAGAGCTCCAAGTTCACCTGGCCAGATGCCTTTAGTTTGAAATCAGTAACAGTGAGATGCTAGGAAAGGCTCACATTTTGATATTTATTTGTGTACTTCCAAAGAACTCATGAGTCACAGGAATCACAAGGAAAATCAGAAACTATTTTGAATTCAATGATGATGACAGCGTATACCGAACTCATTACAGCTGAAGCAGCGCTTTCAGGGCAAACGCAGCAGCTTGAAATGCCTTCACAGGAGAGAAACATGTTCAAATTAATGATCAAAATTTCTATCTTAAGAAACTAACCAAAACCAGGTGAAAGGAAGGAAACAACTTAATGGTAAAAATTAATAGAAGAAAGAGAAGACACAAATTACCATTTTCAAAAATGAAAGAGGGGACACCACTACAGATCTAGTAGACACTGAAAAGATACTAAGGGGCGTGGCATTATTTACGAATAATACCAATACATTCTAGCACCTACACGAAAAGGACACAGTCCTTGAAAGACACAACTTAATAAAACCAATTCAAGAAGAAATGGAAGACTTTAATATATATTATTGACTTTAGAAATAAAATTTGCAATAAAAAAGCCTTCACACAAGGAAAATGTCAGGGTGAGATGGCTTTCGTTACTGTGAGCTCTACCAAATGTTGAAAGAAGAAATAATACCAGTCCTCTTTAAGAACTCTTTTAGAAGCCAAGTGGAATAAACATTTCTCCAGTTATTTTTGTAAAGTAGCATAACCCATAAGGGAATCAGAGACCAGTATTCCTGAAGAATATAGACAAAAATTGTTTTAAAAGGTTGACAAATTAACTTTTGCTTCAACCCAAGAAGGATTCACTGCCACAGGTGTAGCTCTTCTGTTAGAAACAGCCACAAAACTGGACCAAGTGTGTGAAACGACTGTGCTTGGACACTGGATGCCGGGCAGGCAGGGCTGTGGTCTGCGGGTAGGGCCAGGAACAAGGGGACCCTCGCTCCTTGCTGCCACTTGGGCTGCATTTGGAGGCGGCTTCCGGGCCGCTGCACAGCTAGAGGGACTCTGAATGAAGCTGTCACCTTGCTGAGTGAAGGAGCCGGGGACGGGTGCGGGGAGGCTGGAGTTGTTTAGAGAGCCCTCGATGCTGCGAGGCTGCCATCAAGTCCTTGGCACAGGAGTGGGGTGAGAGTCCAGAACTGGGGAGAGTCGCCAGAAAGCAACGCAGGAGAGTTTCCAGAGTGGTGGGAACCTGGCGCTGGAGAGCGAGCGCACGTGGGAACGAGCAGATGCGCCGAGTGAGCGCCTGGAAGCAGAAGCCTCTTCTGCAGTGCCCTCCAGCAGGCGCTGCAGAGAGGCAGCAGCACGTTGGCTGGCAAAAGGGAGACAGTCACAAGGCAGTGGAGGCCATCAGTGGGCCCTGGAACATCTAGCGTTCAACACAGACGTAACCAGCTTGCAACAAAAGGGGCAACAGGACCCAAAGTCGGAAGCTAAGCGAGACGTTAGACACCGACTCACGGACGTCATCATCAACAGTGAAACTGTGAACAACTTGTAGAGAGGTACCAGCAAAGGAGTGTTGCAGCACACACTTCACAGATGGCTGGATGTGGCTGATGACACGGAACTGCATTCAAGGAACAACCTCATTGCTCATGACAAAATAGCTGACTCACGTGACTGTGCAGTATCAAGTACTAAAAAATAAAAAAGATTAGCAGCACTAAAATTGGAGGAGGTTGTGTAGCCCTTGAAACTCGGGGGCATTCCTGGTGGATAGAGTCAAATGGTACCACTTTTTTCTTTTACACACATCCTTCTATTAGCCCCTTAATATTTGCCTAAGAGAAATGGAAATTTTCACATGAATGTTTGGAGCAGCCTCTTCATGGCTAAAACTTTTAACTATCTGAGATGTGTAGGCATGGATGGATATGTAAACAAATTGTGTTATGCTCATAGAATAAACTATTTTTTTTTCTTGCAGTGAATGAAATATTGGTTCCTGAAACACATGTGACTTTTATGGACATATTCTGAACAAAATAAGTAGTGTACAGGAAAGTATTACTGCATGTAGAGTTTATGTGAATTGTAAGAACAGGGAATGCTCATCTGTAATAACAGATATCAACATGTATCAGAAGATAGTTCAGGGTGTAGGCAGAATTACTAGTAAAGATTGATAGAAATGTCTAGATTTTGTTGGAGGGGCTGTGTTAATATTTTTATATAAAAATTGTACTAAAAATACTATTACCACCCCCAAACAGCCAAACAGCCAGCCGACCAGCTGAATGGCCAAGAGGCCAAATAACTAGCCAGCCTGCCAGTCAGTCTGCCAACTACCCAAGCAGCTGGCCAGCCAGCCAGCCAACAGGCCATTCATGCACTCACCCACTCATCCACCCCCCCACCGGCTACCCATCCACCCATCCATCCACCCATCCCCCACCTGCCATCCATCCACCCACCCATCCATACCCACATCCACCCATTTATCCGTCCACCCACTCATCCCCATCTGCCACCCATCCACCCCCTACCTGCCACCCACCCACCCATCCACCCACCTATCTACCCACCCATAGCCCCGTACACCCATCCACACCTGTCTTCCGTGCATCCCCACCTGTCTCATCCATCCATCCATCCATCCATCCATCCATCCATCCATCCATTCCCGGCTTCCTTCACCTCACCAGCTAACCAGCCCTGCCTCCTGACAGCAAGCCAGCTTCAGGGCCAGTCCTCTTCCCAACCCCTGCCCGTGAGTGCATGATACTCTTGGAGGACATCCTTGATGTAAACTATAAGAGGAAACTTGAGAGATTTTTCTCTTTCATGTTTCTGTAAGTGAAGCCTGATAGTATTTTCATGTGGTACTGCATGGTTCTTACGAAGCCTGTGGCACTTTGTTTCTCTTCTTGCCAGTGGAAAACCTGCTGACTTTGGAAAGTTCTTTACCCAGCTGTCCTGCTTAGTAGCTCAGACCCGTATTTCCTGCCTGGTCTTTTTCCCTGGCATAGTTGGCTTCTTCCTCAGCTGGTGGCATACTAGCTAGTTGCCAGATCCTGGCCTCCCGTGTGGTCATGGCATGCTCAGAGGAAGGAAGAGAAGGTTGCCTCCAAGTGGTTTTCCAGGAATAGCAGTGTTCCTCGAAGCTAGGAATGTGTGGCCTGATCAGTGGCTCAGGTGGAGTCCCTGGTCTGTGGTCTCAGCCACTCTGAGGCTTGCTTAGTTCCGAAGAGAACCTATCCAGGTGCACATTTGGGGTGGGGTGAGTTGGGCCCAGTGTGGGGGAGGTGTGAACTCTCCGCACAGTTGGGCTTCTGCCGAAAGGGGTGAGTGGGCCTTGGGTGAAAGTTTGTCCTGGCACCTGTCACGATGGCTTTCTCCCCATCAAGTGATTCAACACATGGCACAGTGACAACATTTCCTGCGTTGGACTAGTCCCTCCCTCTTGGAGGAGGTCCTGCTTGTGTGTGTTGTTCTTTGGCTCATCTGCTATGTTTTGATGGGCTGAGTTTGGATCAGATCTGTCCGTGTTAGTGAGAGTCCATTGCAGACTTCTCCAAGAACCAGTGATGAGGCAGTGGGAAGCCCCTGGTGTTGCAGGCAGCTTGGATTCGGGATGGCTTTCCTCGAGCTCCCTTGGAGTGGGTCTCCTCTGCATGGTGGCACTGCCAAATCGAGGCTGTCCTTAGGGCCAGGTACGATTATACACGTGGAAACTCTCCCTGAACAGACAGAGCTGGGTCTCCTGCTGTATATCCAAGATTTTTGACCTTTTGATGGTTTCTTTTAATGAGCATACAGGTTCAGGGAATGTCAACAAGCCAGTTTTCTCAGCTCTTTTTCTGAGACCGTAATCAGAGAACCAGAGCTGTGCAGGGGAGAGGGCCAGCCCCCGGGAGCATCCTGGTGAACGTTATCTTATTGGTGTTCAGATATTAGGTTCCTGCATTTCATAATGTCCTCAGGGAGCTGGGGAAGATTTGATATTTTTCTGAGATTGCTGTAAAATACAAGTTATTGCTGGTACCATCGCCCAATTATTTTGTACTTACTTTACTTAGACTTTAGTAATTGGAAAGAGATTAGATGTCAGGTCTCTGTGTTTTGCTGATTATATTACCAAAGTCTTCTCTTTAATCATTTCTTCTTCTTAAGATTAATCACCAGCTCTGAGTGGTTAGAATAACCTGATGGTGGATTCTCACTTGGGGAAGGAGATACTTTGGTTTGGTGATGATGGGCAAGTGTCGCTGCACCTGCATGTGGACCAGGTTCTGCGGTTGTGTAGTGTGTGGGTTGGGCCCTCGAGGGGCGTGAAGCCCCTCGCCCTTGTCCCGCACCCCTGCCTAGGCCCCATCGGCCTGTCTCTGGCCAGGCCTCCTGCATCTGCCTCGTCCTACCTACTGGCTTTGGAAGAGCACCTCTGACTTGGACTTTCTGCCCGGAGTCCTGACGGCACATGGCGCGACTGCTCCCTCCGGGAGTGCCGCACACGCTAGCTCACCTGCACGCAGCAGCTGCTTCCAAGCCACACCTGGAAGCCACAGGCTGTGGGTGTCCCACTACGGCAGGTGGCGTGAGAGGACAGGGAAACCAATGAAGGGGCTGCACTGGGGCTGGGGACGCGTGGGCGCTGGGAGGGGACACGCAGAGAAAGGCAGTGTGGGGTAGAGACTGCATCTGGGGCCTCACTGCAGAGGGAGGGAGGAAGGAGGGGCCTTGCATCCCCAGACACTGTGGGGACACAACACAAGCTGGTGGCTTTTGGATTTGTTTGAACTGAGTGGCGATTTCCCTTCTCTCGTACATTGAGAATGAAATGTGGGTTTAGCAGCGCACACTGTTGTCCCAGTGCTCGGATGGCCGAGGCAGGAGGATCCCTTTGAGCACGAGGCCAGACTGGGCTACATCGTGAGTTCATAACCAGCCTGAACTGCACTGTGAGACTTTGTCTCAAAAGCCTCTCCCCTCCCAAAAATAAGTCTCTGAAATATTTATCATTTAAGTTTATTCCAGTTTTGTTTCCAGGGCCCCTCAAAGCCCTCGTGGAGTATTTTGGGGTACCAGGGAAGAAGCTCACCTCTGTAAACTGTTTCTCTTTGTTCCCTTTCTCTCGTCCTCAGAGGAGTTGCGGAAGCTGAGCTGGTCTGGAATCCCAAAGCCAGTGCGTCCGACGACCTGGAAGCTTCTCTCGGTAAGTCTTTCCTCCGTCTTTCCCCTTCCTCCCACGAGCACAGCTCCCCAGCGGCTGCGGGGTGGCTGCCAGCGGTGCCCCATGCCGCCTGTCGCAGTTACTCAGGGACCAGGGTCAAGACGGGGCTTGTGTTCTTTGCTTAATTTTAAGATGAATTTGAAGAGGCTGGTAGAAAGCAAGGATCCACAATACTTTTCAGTAGCTGTTGGCTTCTTATCTCGTGTTCAGTGTCCAGAAATTCATTATAGGATGGCCAAACCTATCATGTAGGAAGTGTTAGTATAGAAGGTTGCTGCACTGTGAGAAGGTGTGTGTGTGTGTGTGTGTGTGTGTGTGTGTGTTACTAGTAATACTGCTATCTGAGAGAGACAGAAATAGAGAAGAGACGGAGAGGAAGAGAGAGAGAGAGAGAGAGAGAGA
>NDGN011139780.1:0-14004 GCA_002564285.1 Tympanoctomys barrerae | reverse complement strand
TATCTTTTTACACACCGAAAAACCTAACATTTACCTTGTTTCTCTCCTGTTATCTGTGAGTTCTTCAAGAATGGAGACTCTCATCTATATTTCTGCAAGCACACATAGTAGGTGGTGAAATTATGGAGAGATAAATATTTAAACTATAGGAAGTTAAACCACTTGAAGAAAAGGGCAAACGGTTTGCCGTGTCAGGAGGCATTTTCACCATTTTGATTTGAATACCTAAGATGTGTGGAAAGAAACGTTAGCTTGAATCGTTGCATTAGAAAACAGTTGAAGGTAACCAATTATAACACCGCAGGTTCAAATAGTTGAAGAAGTTCCGAGGTATAGATAGTGTATGTGTGTGTGTATGTGTGTGTGTGTGCGTGTATGTGTGCGTGAGCGCGTGCATGCGTGCGTGTGTGTATGCGTGCATGCGTACATGCGTGTGTACGTGCATGTGTGCGTGTGTGTGCATGCATGCATGCGTGCGTGTGTGTGTACGCCAGTGTGCAGGGTTCTTGGCAGAAATGGCACCGAAAGCTGAAGAATCACAGCGTGGGGACTCAGGAATGTGAAGTCGGGGGGCCCCATCGCCTGCTCTTTGCAAGCTACACCCCAGAAGGCTGTGGCATGGCTTCAGAGCTGGACGCAGAGGCCAGCAGCGGGGCTTCGGGGCCGCTTCCAAAGATCCAGAAGCAGAGCGCGGAGGGCGGAAGAAGCCCGAGGTGGGCGGTGTCCGCGCTGCGGCCATCCTCTGGCATCAATCCTGCTCCCCGTCCACGGCCAGGGTGACGCCCCGCTGGAGAGGGCCGCTGCGGTGCTCAGGGCTCCGTGTTTTATGCTTTTCTTTGTTGGGGCCGCCTCGCAGGCATCCGGAAGTGATGTCCAGCTGGAGGGGAGAAGAAGAGGGGGAAGGGGGAGGGGGAGGAGGAGGAGAAGGATAGAGGAGGGGAAGGGGGAAGAGGAGGGGAAGGGGGGAGGGGAAGGAGGAGGGGAAGGGGGAGGGGGAGGGGAGATCTGCAGATACATAGATATATTTCCCGGTCTGCATATATAAATGTGCGTATAATGTTTCATAAACAATATTAAATGCATATTTATGTATTTTTTATCTGCATAGTATCTAATCCTTTCATAATATGTATTTCTTGATCCACATGGGTAAACACGCATCTAATATGTTCCATATGGAGCTTTCACTGTGCCTATCTATAGTGCTTTTTTTCTGCACAGCCCCTGATCCCTTCAACCGCTTTCTGTTCTTTGGTTGTTCTGTGTTCTTCTGTTACTCAGGTATTGTGACCCCTGTCGGTTCCAGTTGGGCATGTGGGATGAACACGATGAGCAACCTGTGTTTGTGCAGGGTGGGGTTGGCTGCAGAGAAGACCCCTGTCGCCAGCCCCCTGCCTCCCCTCCTGGCTGGCCTGGTCCTCAGGGGTGGAGTGTGCAGCCAACTGTGTGAGCCCACCAGTGCCCAGAGCCCACTGGTGCAGGGAGCCGCGTCTCTCGTCCGTGCGGGGAAGGCTGTGGATGGGGGTCAGCGTGGCGTTCTCGTCAGGGAGTGGGCCTGGGCCCCATGGTCATCTCGGTGGAACAGAAGCTACACGTGGGTCAGGGTCGGCCCTGTGGCAGCAGGGAACAGGACAGGGCATCGAAGGTCAGCAACAGATGCTCTGGGCAGGAGCCCTGCCTGTGCAGCCGCCGCGGTGCCAGAGATGCGCATTCCTGTACCTCAAAGGCGCTCCTTGAGACGAACCAGGCTCTTGTCCCAGTTTCCCTTGTCGGAATGTGACTTGGCCTAGTTTCCAAAGTGTTTCGCTGCCTTGGTCACCATCCTCGTTCTGTTGCTGCTGAGAGTAGAATCAATTCACAGTTATTAAGCAGAGACTGTACCGGTCGGGGTTTACTAGAGAAGCGAATGTAACACAAGATATGCAAATGCACAGGAAATTACAAGTCTGGCTGAGGGTGCTCAGCCACAGAGTCGGATGAGGAGGGTGTCTCCCTGAGGCCGCGGGGTCCAGCCTCGGTCTGGAGCTCCCCACAGTGTTCTGGGCCAGTCGGCATTAGGAGGCCGGAATGCGTGCAAAGGAAGCTGAAGAATCTGCAAAGAGGGTCCCAGGCAGAAGTCCAACTGGCTGCTCCAGGAGGTGACAGCCAGCTGAGGACGAGGATAGGAGCGCCTCGGGGAGCCAGCATGCAGCCCCTCCTCCTCACCCCTGTATTGTCAGCAGGCTTCCCGCCCTCGGGTGGGTCCTTTGCAGCCACACCATCTCCTTGTCCTCCTCTTGCACAGGCTCAGGCTGCTCATCAAGCGGAGGCCCGTGGCCTGCTGCCGAGTCACTTAGACTTCCGGACTTCTCGAGTTGATGCGCTGTATCGACCATTACACTTGCAAGGAGGGAAACTCTCCCAGTGTGTTCAACAGAGCCCATTGTCAGATACCAGCTCATGAGATGTGCCAGGTATTCTGTCCAAATGAACTGGATGAAAGCAGCATTCTAAACAAGGCAAATTCTAGATTTTTGATGCAAATTCATTTAAATCAGAGTCATTCTCAGCCTCTTAAAATGAGAGACACTTTGCCTGTTTCATGGTGACTCGTTCTCAAATTCTGATGCTCTTTTAAAAGAACAACATCCTTAATAATAAAGGTACAAATATTTAGTGTATTAAGTTCCTTGTTTCATTTTTAAATGACGAGGTCAAAGTTTAAAAGAAAGTCAGAGTTTCTGAGGAAAAATGCCAAACAAAGAGCAAAAATAAAAGTAAAAACTTATTTGTCTAACTCAACTTGGAGATGCAAATTTTTTTGTTCTTTGGCCAAAAAAACAGAAAAACAAAATTCATCTTAATCAAGAGACACACAGGAAAATTCCTACAGTTCCCGCGGCAACAAAAAAGCAGATCACTCATTTGCATGCAGTTTCCAACCGGAAGATTTATTTAGTGGATGAATTTTTATGCCAAATAATGATGATTCATTTGGAAGCTGAGCCACACGGATTCTACATAACAGTTAATTCTCTAGAGATAAAGCAGTAAGGATTGATTTTTTTGGTTGGAATCACCCAGAAGAATGAGTCTGGACTGGCGGATGAAGGAATGTTTTACCTCAACAATCCGGATGATTAGTGGAATTTTCAGTCGCCTGCAGTGTCACCCCAGGAACTTTTAAACAGCATCCCCCATTCCTGCCTTTTCAAAAATGACACATCTTCAGAATGAAGCATTTCTGATATGCACTATAAGCTTTGCACTCAATGAATTCATAATCATTTGGATAAATGTAAAACAAACACTACAAAGGAGGATTTCTCTTCTTTTACCTTCTACCTCCTCCTCCTCCTCCTTTCCCATCTTTCCTTTCATAGACATTTGGTTTACATAAAGAGAAAAAAGTGAAGAACAAGAAAAAGAAAAAGTTAGCAAGTGAAGTCTGTACTCTACTCATGCCTAACCCACCCTGTGAATCATACACAAGGCTTCTTTAATTTTACACACTCTACTCATATTTTCTGAAACCGCACTGTTTCTCTGACTTCAATTTTTCTCCCAACTTACAACCTCGCATTGATTTTATCTTAATTTTACAGTGCTTAGTGTCTTATTCTCTAGAGACAATGAAAGGCCCAGATGATGAAGCTGATGAAAGGCATTAATTGCCGCCACTCTGCAGGCTCCTGCGGGACCAGCAATCACGAGCACAGAGGACACAGGTGCGAAGGGGGCGTGTGCTGTACACAGGCATCCAGGGAGCTGGCAGTGGGATGGGAATGTTGAAACAATTAAAACTCAGCCAGCAGCCTGACCCTGCATCAGGACAAAATTAGGTCATGCAGCGCAGCAGGCAGCTCCTCTGTTAGACCCTCCACTGACCACGCCAGAGATGACCTGACCGGCTCAGTCTGGCCGCACCCAGCCACACAGCCTCTACTTTCCCCACCCCAAGCAGAGCATTTGTCAGCTTGTTTCAAATGGCTTTCTGCCCAGTGACAAGAACAACTCATGCTACGCAATACAAATTAAACCTATTCTTAAGCTTTTGAATCTTTACCTTGCCAAGCCTAGACAAGCCAGTTCCAAAGCTGGCTCTGCCTGATGCTTTGGAGCAGCCCCATCTGCCCACCGGTGCACTGAAGTTGTTGCCTGCCAACTCTTAGGTGCCAACCATTTTCCATTTGGTTTGTAGCCGGGTTCTGTGACGGCAGTACCCCACTCTTGAGTTGGTAAGTAGGGAGTGGCCATGTTCATGCTCAGCTAAAAGTTTTGCCTTTTTTAGTTGGATTTTGAAGACTGATAGAAAGGAACTTTCATCTTTTCTCTTTATTCTTCTGGTTTTCCATGACAGCAGGGCACCGTGCAATAAATGTCTCAAATATTACAGGAGTGGATCGGCATGACTTGGCATTATCTGACCGTGCTCATGGCAACCTCAGAGTGCTCACACTCCTTGAGGTAGAGAAAGGCAACCCCCAAGAACCCAGCCAGTTCAGAAAACAAATAAACATATGGTCAGTGGCATCCTCAGAAACCAGCTCTCCCGCTTCTCCAGCCCTGACTCCTGAGATGAGTCGCATGCAGGGGATGGTGGAGGGGGACCACTCTTCTCTCCTCTCACTGCATGAGGCCTATGTCTGGGAGATTATCTGTGATGCTGGAGAACTTCCCATCCTACCTCCACGTGTGCCCACGGGCTGGTCCAGCAGGTTCTCAATGATGCAGGGAGACATCGCCCTGCTCCTGCAGGATAGTTTGGCTGGACAGTGCAATTGTGGAGGCTGATGTTCAGGGATCTGATCTGCATCTCCTGCCAACACCTGGACATCCATTCCCTAGACATCCTGGGAAAAAGGATGAAAGGTGTTTCATGACTCTTCATTTTTGTTGGCCTTGGCGCCTGGTCAAAGTAAGACTTTTTGATGCCCCGTTGCATGTGAGCACTTCTGAGTGGTGACCCACACTGTTTGCACTCTGTCATTGGTGCAAGGTCTCCAGAAGTGTTTGCAGGGCCAAGTGCAGTTCCCTAGGTTTGATCTGAGAAGGCGCATACATGTCTACACTTTGTGAACCAAGTTTCTTTTCTCCCCATCCATCCTGGGGTCCTGAGAGAAAAGCTGCCAGGGTTAGGATTACTGCAATAGCCAAAAACTAAATTTCAGATGATGGAGTTGTTATTAAATCCAATTTCCCACGAAGGACACACGTGGCCTCTTTTGCATGTGACAGCATGCTGCCCTGGCTGTGCTCCCCTATTCCTGATTCGGAGAAGCGAATGTTGTCATGTTTTCTTACAAACGTTGAGCTATCAGAGCTTACAGAAATGTACGGTAAATAACAGATTCATTGCATTTCATTTTGATGAACTGGCCTCTGGTTGGAAAATTTATAAAAAAGAAATCATGATGGCACTGTATTTTGATCAGTGATGACATTTATTTTGCAACTTTGATCTGGCTATAATGGGGCCTTCCTTTAATTTGATGTGAGCAGGAGATAAAATAATATAATGGATACTGTCATTGCTGTATTGAGGCTGTTAGCTATAACTTTAAAACAGAATTTGATTTCTAGGTTTATTTTTTAAAGAATATGACCCTTGCTATAATCAATTTATAAATTCTATTTCTGTGCACAGCATTGAACTAAGGGTTCCATCAGCTTCAAATGTAGTTCTTAGTCTTCAGGAAGTCATAGTCTATTGGTATATATTTTTAAACACATACTGTTTATTTATAAGCACAGATTTATAAATATGCACAAACAGGTATACACACATATAACATTTGTGTTAGCAGATAAATATTATTTGTTCTATAGTTATTCTGACTTTTAAAGATATAATTAATAATGAAGCAATAATAAAATATGACCAACTTTGATAATCATTTTATAGTCCTTATCTTGTTAAGAACACACATTGATTCTTTGAGCTATGGGTCCCACTTATTTGTTTATTTATTACCTTTTGGAGACGGGGCTTCCCTGCTCAGCAGTTGTCTTGCCTCAGCCTCTGGAGTTCTGGGATTGCAGGGGTGCCCACCACGCCCAGCTGGGTCTTCTTGTACATGAGGAACACTGACACCAGTCTAGGGCCACATCACCAGTCCTCGCAGTGGCCAGAGGGACACTGGAGCACTCTGCTTTTCCCCAGGCAGAAGGCATGCAGCCCACCCTGTCTCCAGCAGGAGCAGGCCGTTAGGGCCAGGAGGGCCTTTGTAGTCAGAGTCTGTTATTGGACAGAGATCTGTGAAACAGACAGAAGCATTGCTGGCCACAGAGCTCATGTCCCCACGGCCACCTAGAAGAGGGGTTGGGGAAGCAACTGGCATCGCTGTCCGCCCTGAGAGCCCATGCATGGTCCCAGACCACACAGCCCGGGGCATACGGGAAACCAAGACTCGCCTCAGGGTGCAGTTCTGCGCAGCTAGCCCAAGTGAACACACATAAGTCCCTGTGTACGACGTTAGCTTGCAGAAGATAAGCCTTGGAAATGCCAATTTCTGTAACGCAGTACTGACGCTTCTCCTTTAAAAAGCTGGCCAGCCTGTGCAGTCAGCAAATGTACTCTTCTGGGTCCTGTCAACCTTCGGTGGGCCTGATTCTCCATGCGAGATGCTGACTGTGTAAGGGGAACCCGTGCGCCTGCTATGACATCTGCACCCAGGAGCAGAGGGATGCTGGTTGTGCCCAGTGCTGGTGCAAACATGACCCTGACAGCCTGACACCGAAAGATGTACCCGCAGCAGCCTGGAGCCTCCATATCCTCATTGTCCATTGAACAATATCTTCTCCATCATGAGATGAGGAAAAAGAAACAGGAAGAACGGGGCCCTTCTGTCTACCCCCAAAGTGCGGCCACACAACCCTGATCTAAGGATGCCCTGGTCCAAGGGTCAGGTGACGTTGAGCCGCACAGCCCCTGGCTTCCAGGCTGGGAGCCCCCACCAGTGCCTTCCCAGGCAGGGACATGGCTCACAGGAAACTCTGACCTCACAGTGCGCTTAAGCCTGGGGCCACGGGTGTCACCCAGAGCCTTTGGTTTCAGTGACTTCATAGTCAGCAGCAGCAGGGAGCTGCTCCATTTGTGTAAAAAGTGGCTCACCCCTCTTGTTTTGGTCTTATTTCAGAACAGTTAAGATACTGGCCCTGGCGATTTGTATAGATGGCTCAAATATTGCCTGCTGGTCAGTGATAACTCTTTCATGTATCTTAAAATGGCTCTGTTTCCCAAGCCTGAAGAGTGATCGGGACTGCACCTGGGCTGTTGGGAGCCTCGAGGCTGGAGAACTGCTCGTGTGGCAGGACTAGGGCTCGGTCCCTGGAGCGGTCATGTGCCTCACCCTGAGTGCAGCATCCTGACTGGCTAATGTCGGCTGTTAGTCACTGGGCAACTTGTGTCACATGCCAGCTTTTGCCAAGGCATAAATGAGCGTGCATACTGCTGCTCCTGGGGGCTGTCTGTCTTGCCAACCAGGCAGATGCATCTGCACGTGACCCAGCTCTTGTCTTCTTGTGTGTCTTTTCCTCATTCCTGCTGCCATTTCTCGCCAGGCACAAAGGACCTCAGTGTGAGGCCAGTATATCCCTACTTATGCTGGCTTCAGAGCCCTCAAAGCAAAAACAGAAAAATGCATTTTATCCACCTATTTTATACAGCCACCGTTGCTTCTGTTCTGTAGGATCTCAACTTCCATTCAGCATTTCTGTAAGCAAGACGTTGGAAGGCCCCACCCTGCTTTCTCACTAGAATTTTAGTTTTAGGGTCAGGTGTTTTTCCTAAATTACATTTGGTACATTTGCTGAAGCTCAAGCCACGAGACCCACAAGCAGGTCATTTAAAGGTACTCCCATTGCCCTCTAGGGTGAGAACTGTCCCCTCATAGACTAGCAGGTGCCGCTTGACCTGGCGTCTCCCGCACCCCTCCACACACATGTTCCGCGCCCCATCTCCTTGTGGAGACAGCAGCTGGTGCAGCCCACTCACCCTCAGGACACCTCCAAGCTACATGAGCTCATGTTTTCCTCAAAGTTTCCATGTTGACTGCTTTTATTTACAACAGAACCCCATGGCGTTTACCCCAGAGCATTTTTATGAGCTACATGCCCTGGAACACCACTGAGAGCAAGCTGATGTTTATACCGAATTAAGCAATGTGAACTATCCTAGCAGCCTTCCGGGGCTCCGCCACGTTTCAGCTGTTCCTCTAATCGGACTACCCCCAGCATATATTTTGTTATTTTCCTGTATCAAATGTGCTGCCAGTCATGAAATACCTCAGGAAAATAATGCACATAAATTAGCATGATCAAAATCTCTAATTAGAGAAAAATATTTGTTTTGTATTCAAACATTCCTTTCCATTTGACAGAAGCAAGCAGCTTGTCACTTTCAGCTCATCATTAATTATGAGCAACAGTTTGGAAGGAAGCAACGCAAAGATAGACGCTGGCCCTCTGAGTTGGAGCGAGTAGGTGACAGAGTAGAGCGGGGTCAGTTTTTAATGACCATTTTTGTCAGAGTTCCTGTTGGCAAATGATTTGTTAGACCGAGTGAGCCAAAATGTCATGGAATAGATTTTCTTTCCATGCAAAGTCAGTATCCGTTAGGTCTGATAGCTCCGGGTGTGACGGTGGGACTCTTCTGGCCGGGCAATTTCACCTGGTATTGTGAGTGGGAGGGATAATCACACACTCCTAGTCAGAAGAGCCGCTGAGACGATGGAGCCAACTTGAGGTTAAGGACCACATCACAGGCATGAAGCGAGGCGCTGCAGGGAGAGGCGCACTTAGGAGTTTCCCGCACGACGACGCTCGCGTCCTCAGCGCAAAGTTCTGGGCTCTGTACGTCTGCCTCTGTGACGGCGCAGCCTTGAGAACCGAAGCCTTGAACGCGCCCCTCTTCGTAATGAAGAGATCAGCTGCGGTAGTCAGAAGGTCAGCGAGGAAGTGGAAGACTCGGACGGCACGGTGAAGCCACTGGCCCCAGCCCACGGCGGCCGTGTGCTCCACTCGGCGCCACATGCGCCCAAGAGCGGATTCCTCCTGGACCCTTCCCCGGGTGACAGCGCCTCATGGCCCGCTGGCCTGACTACTGGAGGCGCCTCGGAGCTTCTGCCTGCCCAGAGAACGCTCACCTCAGGCAACCGCCGCGATGTTCTCAGAGCCTGGCTCAAGTGAGCTGAAGCCACAAGCGACACGAGCCAAATGAAGCGGGGCAGGAACAAAGACTGATGAAAATGGCTCTGGTTCTCTTCTTAGAAGGAAGGGACCCAAAGGTGAGCGGAGGGGCCAGCTGTGTGGGAGGGATCACAACACCTGAAGTGAGGTTAGGAGGGAAGCGAGGCGCCTCATGAATTCACAATGGTTTCATAACTACCGTAGGGAAGCTCCGGACTTCTCCAATTACAGGCAAATCGAGCTCCCGTTTTCTTTCCAAGGGCTTGCATGACCCCAGGCATCTTATACATTTGTGCATCTGCCGTGTTTTACTGCGCGAGTGATGGTAGTGGATGCCCCTGCCAGACCTCAGGCTCTCTGTGGGCAGGGTCTCGCCTGCATTTCTCTCTGTTGTGTTTCTCGCTCCTTGCACCTTGCCTGACTGGAGGGACAAAAGAGGAGGTGGAGCTCACCCACCAGGAGCTGAGTTCCCTGACGGGACACGGAGCCACATAGTCCCGTCCAGTGGGAGCTGCGGCGTGGAGGACGCTCAGCGAACTCCTGGCGGGAGGCCCGCACCAAGAAGGAACAGCCCAGATTGTCCTTTTTTTCCATCAATCCTCTCACAGAGCCTCGGGCAGCCTAAGCAGAGTCTGAAGTCCACGGGCAGGGGCCGTGCGTGGGTCCTACAGCATCCCAGGCAGAGCAGAACACAGGTGGAGGAAGAGCTGAGTGTGAGCAGGGCTGAGACCCCAATACGCACCCCGAGACAGAGAGTTGGAAAAGTGACAGGTGTGGTGCTGCCGACTGCAGTCCGGGGGACACCCCCAGGACACCATGCTCAGGGGCTCCCTCAGATCAAGATTCCCCGACAGTTAAACCCTTTCTTGTTTAGGGAAATTTTAAACATTACAATAGATCCTTGATTTTGCATGATGTTCAGTTTTTATTGACACAAGAAATGAAGGTTTTTTTTTTAAGTATATTGGATTAAAATTCTTGTTTATGAAAGTTTTATTTTCATAAAAGATTGATCTGCTTTTGAAGGGGACGTTTCAGTGAAGCAGAATGGTGCCACTGTCACCGGTGAATTACGCAAACTGAAACAAGAGCTGGGGCATGACCTCTGAAGTGCTCTCAGCACAGAACTAGAGATAAAAATGTTGCTTTCATATTTATTATTGAAATACTCTCTTGGACTAAAAACCAGATGTAGGGATTGTTTCTGAAACCTCCTACGGCTCTCCTTCCCCGTGCTGCGCCTCCCCTGGAGGACATTTTCTGCCAATAGGAAGTAACGAACTTGAACATGGCGACAGGGCTGAGCTGAGCTGTGTGTCTGTCATCGGCTGACCTGCGCGTCACTTCATTTTAAATGTGACCCATGTTTATTTAAAGAAGAGGAGAATTTTAGGTGGGGATAGAAAAGATGGAAAGCATTGCTGGGCTTGTCTCTCTGTGCTTCGGGTGTGACGTGAAGTATGCGTTCTCCGTTTCATGACACAGTGATAACAGCCACCAGGAGCTCCGTGAGAGACTCTCAGCAGGGTCCGCAGGCGGTGCGACGCCGTTACCTCCTTACGCTGCCCACAGCGCTGCTCCCGATGGCTGCAGTTGTGCAGGTTGTGCCGTGTAAGTCCCCCAGACAGCGGTTCAGAAGTAGTCCTAAGTTTTTCATCCTTCCTGACTATGGTGATGGAGGGTGTTGCTGTCCCCTCTGTCCCCTGAGCCCGGAATTGTCCTTGTGCCAGCACCTCTGTGCCGTGCAGGGTGTTGACCCGTGAGACACTTTACACCACAGTGGCCGTCAGGATGTCACAGTACTTGGGATCCGGTAGTCGCACCTTATTTTACTTAATAATTGCCCCAAAGTGCAAGAGTACTGATGCGGGCCTTTCAGGTAGGCCGTCCGCGGGACATGAACGTCTTTGGCAAAGATGTTGCCTATGAGAGTTTCTGACTTAATGGAGAAAGAAGAAATCATAAGCTGGTGTCAGATGGGAAGAATGAATTTTCTGCCCATGAGGTTCTGGAGAAGGAAGACTCATTCAATGCAAGCTATTTTCTTTTTGTTTTTGTCACACTTCAAACCACAAATGGAGTGGCCACAGTGCATAAGTATTTACTAAAGGCAGCAAAGCCCTTAACTTTGGGCATACATAAAAAGGAAAAAGAAGCAAAAAACCCCCCAAACTTTCAAAGAATCCCCCCAAAGAAAAACAAATTTCACCTAATAAAGTAATAGGAATTCAAAAAAGAAAAAAAAAAGAAAGAAAAGAAAGAAAACATATTTTGGCAGTTTGTGTATTCAATCATCCAAGCAATGTATCCCTAGTGGGTAAGAAAGGCTGATTATATACATAAAAGTATATAGATAGAAATGTAGGTAGAGCTGTAGGTGTGGGGTGTGGACATATAAATGACACATTTATATCTGTATATCTCTATCTCTATCATCTGTATGTGTATGTACACAGAGCCCCAGGAAACTTTCCCAAGTGTAAGAGCCCAAGCTCAAGGGCTCACCAGGTACCAGTTCTCCTGAACTCCGACAGCGTCCTGCACGTCCACTCCCTTGGTCTCATGACCAGACATTCACTACTGGTGAGTGATGACTGCTGAATCCCATCTCAGGAGGACCCATCAGGATGACGTCCTCACCGTGGGGGGCTCCAGGACAATGTTTAGTGATCATAACCTCCTTGTCTAAGTATTTCCTTCCCTGCAGGGCTATCAGAAGGAACTCTAGATATAAAACCCCACTAAAAAGCTTTATCTTTTCAGATTCTCTGGACTTCCCACTTTATTTTTTTATTTTTGGCAGAACCGGGGCTTGAACTCAGGGCCCTGTGCTTGCCAGACAAGTGCTTATTTCACTGAGCCATCTCCCTGGCCCAACTTTCCACTTTAAATAGTAACAGCTACTTTGGAAATAGTCTCAGAGGCATGCGCTGAACACACAGAGCTCCGAGGCCAGGAAGCTGCAGGCCCAGCCCATTCTGTGCTTCTTTTGCTAACTTTTTCTTAAAAAGTAAGCAACTCACAGCAGCAGAAGTTCCACCAGGAGCCCCACGCTGCCAGGACGTTGGAGACCGGTGGGAGCCTTGAGCTTAGTCATTTTCCTCCTCCATCCTCTCGTCCCTACAGAGAGGAGACTGGACTGGAACACAGTGTGTGTGGCCCAGCAATGGACCCCCACATAAAGTGACCCAGTGCTCATGGGGGAGAGCGTGAGAGACCTTCCAGGGGAAGTGATAGTAAAGACACTTCCGGTTTTGTGTAACCTCCACCTCATGGACCCTGGATCGGAGGAGCCCAGTGTCTAGACCTCAATGACAAAGTCGGGCACATGGCAAGCAGGAGGGAGACAACCGGCCTGTGCAGTGTGCTCTACTGCTCGGCTCTGAAGTTTGCTGAGTCAGGAAGGGTCAGTGCATTTTCGGCTCAAGATATGTTCAGCTTATCAGGATGCAACCCCACAGCGAGTCAGGCAGCATTTGTATTTCTAGAGGAAATCTTTCTAGCAGCTCATGGGAGGAAGGAGAGAGTAACCCAGGGAAGAAAAGCACCAGCCTGAACGTGGCCACCTGTCCTGATTCACGGGACACTAGAATGGTCCACCATAGAACTCTTCAGTCCTGCTCTCTTGATCTTAGACATGTTCACAGATTCCTGGACAGTGTGCTCCACACAACCAAGCGGAGAGGTGTGCAAGGCCACCTGGCAGCACCACCTTGGCCTGGATGCGGGAAAGGCAGCATGGAGTTTAGAGCGGATGGCCTTGTGTGTCAGTCCTGAGTCTATTTAGTACCGCATCACCTAGAGAGAAATACAGCATCTCTAAGCCCTGGCTTTTCTTTTATGAGAATGGAATAACACATCCTAGAGCTGTCATCAAGGTTAAATAATGATATATTAGGGAAATTTAGCTGAGGACTAGATATCTAAAATGATGCAACAGAAGAAGCTTTTGTCCTTGCACTTTAAGCTCCATGAAATCTGGAACATCATTTGTCTGTTTTATTACTCCTGTTTTTGTCTTTTTTGTTTTTGTTTTTGTTTTGTATTGGGAATTGAACTCACAACCTTGTGCTTGCCAGGCAGGTGCTGCACCATTGAGCTATATTCCTGGATCACTACTGCTGTCTTAATTAGGATGCAGATGTAAACAAGGTACAAATGTACTTTATCTTTTACACCATGGAGTATTGTTCAGCTATAAAGCAGGATAAATTTGAGTCTTTTGTCGGTAAATGGATGCAATCAGAGAACATACTTTTATTTATTTTTTAATGTATTTAGTACAGCGACTACAAGGTCTTACTACACAGACGGGACTCATAGCACTACTCCTGTTTTTAGCCTCCCAACCACTGGGATTACAGGCCCATGCCACCACACGCAGTTTCATTTGCTGTCTCAGTGTGCCCCAGGGGCAGGATATGCACAGCACACCGAGGATAGAACCCTGGTCACTGCACCTGCCGAAGTAGTCACTTTAGTCTGCTGAGCTCTCTGGCTGGCCCCATACTTTTAAGTGAAATAAATCAGACTCACATGTGCAAACATCGTATTGTCTCCTTAGTGTGAGAATCTAAAGGAGAAAAATAGAATCTGAAGGGTACAATAAACACTGGGAAAAAGGAATGAATTTATTCAAAATAAATAGCTACTGAGTTGAGGAAAAGGACAGGAGAGAGTGGGGGAAAGAGATTTATCTATATGTAAGTGGGATGGTTTGGACAACTGTACTGTGCATTTCTGTTGGTTTATGGAAAGAAGCAGTTAATACTTTAATTTGTTATGTCTCCTTTTTCAATTGTTTCTCCTTTTGGTCTTCTTAATTTCTTATACATT
>NDGN011139707.1:0-15195 GCA_002564285.1 Tympanoctomys barrerae | reverse complement strand
ACGGAATTTCACAACAACGAGAAATCCCAAAGTAAATAGAAGAGGGAGGGAAAAATATTCATTGCATGTACATTTCATTCAAATTGAGAAAGTCCACTGACAGTGTTATTTTATGATATAGTATTTGTTGGCTTAAGAAGTTAAAAAGATGGTAGAAAGAAGTAATATTTAGGTTCAGAAAGTACCTAAATTCTATTACAGCCCCAGCATCCTGGAAGTACAGTATGGAAGTAAGATACTAAAGCACAATGTCCCTCATCATTGCTAACAGAAGAGAGGGAAGCCACTTTGCTTTTTTGTCATGAATCCATTTAGATGGCTGCTTTGGCAGCAAAGGACAATTTGAGCAATAGGAAGTACAAATCAGTCAAATAACAGTTTATTTAGTGCATGACCTTCTCAGTACAGTGTGGAAGTGTAGGTTCACTTGTAATGAGACTGCCACCAATTAGTAAAATAATAAGCAAAGCCTAAAATCAGTAAAGCCAACCCTCATGGCTTTGCCCAGTAACTTTCGATGATCTGAACTTACTTCATTCTGCAAAATAAGAAAAGAATTAATGAACAATACATATATAATTGAGAATGCAATTGTGTCCTGTAAATATAGATTCCAATCGTCTTCAGGCATATTGGAATCATAATTTTTCATAGGGACAGGAGCTGGCTTGGTTTTTGTGTTGCTGTCATAGTGCCTGTGAAAATGTCTCAGCATATGATATGCACATGTAAAGAGGACTCAGAGAACCACAAAATCATAAAGTCAAAAAGAGAATCCTAGGGATTCTCTTGGCTTATCTATTTTTCAGATATAAAAATTGAGGCTCAGAAACTTTAAATGGCTTACCCCAAGACACAATTCTATTTCCAAGCAAGTCTGAGAGTACAGCACTGCTATGAATCCTTGTTGGTTGCTAGTCAGTTTGATTAACTCAAGAATTTTTCCATGTTCAGTCACCTGTTATATGCATCATTTAATTAATAGTGACTCTACCTCTGTAAATATGGCTATAGTTGCTGATTACCTATAATAAGCAATCGCCAATATATATTTGACTAAGTACCTGAGTTTTAAAAGGATTTACACCTAGCAATTTATTTCGACCTTATATACCTGCAGGGGAACTGCAGCAACACCATTTTTAAGAGTAATATACCAAAGCAAGAAGTCCAGAAATAGCCCACCTAAGTCTTTAGACTTCATGTAGTCAGTCAACTTGTCAAAGTATTGTGATTTCTCCTAGGAGAATCCACAAAACTTCTCAACTTCCGTACATACTTTGTGGGGAAAAAAGCTTGACTTTTCCTCAAGAACACTGAGTGATGCTGTTATGCCTGCATCACTGACTCCATTTACTTTATTTAAAGAAGTTTTGCTTCAGAAGTTCAGTTATCCTGTTTTTTCCTTGTGTCTATCTTAAGATTCTTCTGTCCCCAAAACCAGTTTACCCTGGTTTTAATTCACTATCTCTTCCATACTAAGCTTACCAAAACCCTTAAAAGTTTAATTAGTTCTATTCCATTTTATTTCTTTGCCTCACTTTGCTTTCTTAGCAAATGCACTGCGAAAGTCCAAGGATCTGGGTGTGTACAAGTACCGATTGTGATCATCAGCCCCTTCCACACTTATACATGCATATTCAAAACACATTCATCTCTTTCTCACACTGATGTAATTTCACAACCTTAAGATTTACTCACAGATTCAATAGCCTGCTTTAGCTGACTGCTCACCTCTATATTATAAATAGGCTAACATAATTTCTGAATCAGCTAAAGCGAATCCTTTTGTTAATACCTGTTTAACATTACATGTGGAAAATATTTTTTCTATTTATTTGAATCCAGATTTTATATAGGAGAAAAGGCTTATAACACAAAGTTAAAATAAATTACTATTACTAGATACATGGAAACTTTTGAAGGTGTTGCGCAATTTTGTTTATCTTTGATGTTTTAGAAAAAAAGAGGTTATCAAACATGCCACTCATATTGTTCGGAATGGTGAGTATTAAAATGTAAAGCATATCTGTTCACTTTTTCCTTCCTTTGTTCATTTATGAATCATTTTTCTATAATTCATACTTCAAAATAATTTTATTTTGATATAAAGTTTTAAAACAGTAAAGTCATTTAATGGTAAACAAATGTGGTTTTCATCATAAGGGTAGTGCTCGTGAGCAAAAGGAATGTTTAACATTGGATTCTGAATTTAATCTTAGCTGTGACTTCTTGAAGATCAAGAATAAAAGGGAAATAGAATGAACTAGATAGTTGTCATCTTCCAACAAAGGAAAACATATAAGTTCACTAGGAGACATATATTTTTCTTTAATGTTGCATTCTGGAAGAAATTTCATATGAGATTTAAGAAGTGCTTTGAAGAACACAGTGAGTGTTGTCTTTGTTAGCAAATTTTTAAAATTACAGAGATGTCAACTCCCCGTGATGAATATAATCATTATGCACTGCAAACATATACTAATAAAAAAACAATGCCTCCTTCATTGCAAAGCTGAAATCCTAATAGTTGTCTAAGGCCCTCAAAGCTATCTTTTCTCCCACAGTTATACAGCTCGATGTGTGGGGTGCTGGTGATCTCACTACATAAAAGGATCAAGCTCTGCTCAAATGCACTCATATCATAATTGTATTTTTTGTTCTGCAGTGATTTAAAAGGCAATTAGAGAAATCAAGTGTCCCATATGGCCCCTAAGCAATGCAAAGTACTTTTAAGGTCATATGTAAGATCTACATTTTTATGATTATATTTCATTTTAAGTCTTTGACTTTTAGTTGGAAAATATAAACTTACCTAAGTTAATGGACCCTGAATATACACAATTGAGTTATATTTTCTATTTCATTTTACATTCTAAAGTACTTACAGGGATTGGCAAACTTTTTTTTTTAATAAAGGAATGAATGATAGCTTTTGGTCCTCACTGATCATACAATGTTCCTGTAACCCTAGACTACTATCCAAGTGGACAGGGTCTGGGATGCAGCTCAGCAGCGTAAGCACCCACCCAGCAAGCATGAGGTCCTGAGTTTGATTCCAAGTACCAAAACAAACAAACAAACAAACAAACAAAATTGGATAAAGCTGCATCAGGTCCGCTTGCAGAAGTTTGTGAAGCTCTGTTCTAACAAATACCACATAACTTAATTCATAACTATCTGATAATGACTACAGATAAATTAAAAGTTTAAAAGAAGAGACAACCCTAAGTAAAAAAGATTTTATTTTTTAATGTAGTACAGGGTCTCACTATACTGTTGAGACGCCTTGCGATCCTCCTGTTTTCAGCCTCCCCGGCACAGGAATTACAAGTGTGCACCATGCCCAGTCTCGATGGCTGAGCTCAGTGTGCCCAGGGGCAGGGCCAGCATGGCATGTGGTGCTGGGGATCGAACCCTGGTCCTTGCTCTTGCCTAATTAGGTGCAAAGTCTGCTGTGCTATCTCAGTGGCTACATTCGTTCTTGTCATGAATAAGTAAAATCACACGGCACACACAAACACACACATGCACACGGAGGATTCAGAATGGCTAGCTATTGTATTGTGCCAAGTAGTTACCTTAGTTATATATTAGGTATGTAGCCAAATGCATAAATACAAAATATTTAGTAGAACAGTATGTGTAAGTAGTTGGATCCACTATAACCAAAGTATTGAATTATTGGCAAGGAATATATAGAAAAATTATAAGCCATGGTATGATTTCTTAATACTTTATCTTGAGGCCAGGGAGATGGCTCAGTAGAATAAGCATTCGCCTGGCAAGCACAAGGGCCCGAGTTCAATCTCTGGTTCTGCCAAGAAAAAAAAAAAACAAAACTCTACCTTGGTATAAGTACTTTACAGCACTGGCCAAATAGCCCAGTGGAATAAAGCACCTGTAAGCAGGCGCAGGGATGGGGATTAGATCTCAAATCTGCCATGCCTGCCCCGCCCCCAGGGTGTGCTGAGGTGCTGATTGAGACTGGGCATGACAGCGCACGCCTGTAATCCCAGCTCCTGGGAGGCAGAAACAGGTGGATCACCATGAGTCTGTTCTAGTAGTAAGACACTGTAGACCCTTCCCTAAAATACAGAACAACAACAAAAAAGTACTTTACTTCCACTTTGGCATGTGATTTGTAAAATATAATTAAACTGAGAATGGTAGCATGTGTACATGATCCCAGATGCTGAGAAAATTGAGGCAATTTTATCACAAACTCAAGGCTGGGTTGGGTAACAGTATGGCTAGGCCTCAAAATGCAGCCAGCTGAAGAGCTGGGGCTGTAGCTCAGAGGCTCCGTGGGAGAGTATACGTAGGCTCAGACCGTGGCATGCTAGGAATAGTGATATTTATAAGTATTAGAGTTCAAATATTAAAAGCTCCTAGTGCCATTTTAGCTTTTCTGTTTTTCTAAAGCAAGCTGAAATTACTTAACTACATACGTGTCTTTTAAAATTACAAATGCTAGGATTATCAATTTTTGGTTGTTACATTTACTGAAAAGACTTGTATCTATTATACCATCTGGAACTACTATAGAGAAGCTTAGCTTAACATGTTTGCTGACTGTATCCATATGCATCCTACAAGCTTTTGTTATATAAGGTTAATATACTGTACAATATGCTGGGGGCTGACCCCTGGCCTCACTCGTGCTACCTAAGTGCTTTGGCACTGAACTGTATCAACAGCCAAATGTGTATTTCATCTAGTGAATTGTACTACCCAGAAAATAAAATTACATTGAATTATTATATTATTTGATCATGTTAAAATTAATAAGGAAAATAATGTTAATTGAAATAAAATATGCACTTTGTCAAAATGTATAATTGTATTCTCCAAAATTAACTGTGTGAGAAATATTTCAAAGACTCAATAATTGGGATCTCATGTTTTTGAAAAGTTTATGCACCTGAAAAGAATTACCAATAGGGCAAAAAGAAAACTCAAGAGTTGGGAAAAAATTATAGCACCATGTCCTTTAGACAAAAGACTCCTATCTATAATATATTAGATTTTAAAAATTGGCCTCCAAAATTCAAAGATGCAATCCAAAAATGGTCATCTGAGATGAATAAACACTTCACAAATGAAGTGTTAGAAATAGCACAAATGAATATATGAAAAAATGTTCAACATCATTGGTCATTCAAGAAATTCAAATTAAGACAACTCTGAAATACTAGCTCCAGGCTGGGAAGATGACTCAGTAGAATAAACACTTCCCTGGCAAGCACAAGGGCCTGAGTTCAAGCCCCGGTTCCGGAAAAAAAATATCTCTATGTATGTATGTATGTATGTATGTATGTATCTATATCTATATCTATATCTATATCTATATCTATCTATCTATCTATTCCACTGAAATACTAGCTCATTTTACATTTTGCTTATATGGCACCATAGTTTTGTTCTTTTAAAACTTTTATTTTAAAAATCAGATTATCTTAAGAACATGTGAAAGAAAAGAATTTGACTGTTAGTATTTTTAAATATAGTTTCTATATAACTATTATTCAAATAGTAACAGATACATTTGTTTCAATAACAACTTATGTTTGATCTTTTGATCTTTTACTGTGTCATATTTGTCTCCCTTAGTAGAACAAAGTTAGTTCATCTGAATATATCTTACTAACATATGGGAATACTTTTATTTATACAAAAGTGGACTTAATACAGTGTCTAGAGGAAAATCCTGCACAACTCGTTTCTGAATCTCATGTCTGTTATTCGGTAACTCTGTTATTTATTTTAACGCAGGGCTACTAAAGAGCCAGGAGTAAGATTGGTAGTGCTCTTCGCAGTACTTGCAACATTCCAGGTATAATCAGGGAGCTAATATAGTTTTACGATGATGAAAACACTATACTTATAAAGCAGAATGAGAATAAATAGATATTTGGGCTCTGAATTTAAACTGAGACAAATGTCTCTGTATGAAATAGACTATTATGGGCTTATCTTCAATTCATTTCAGAAATACACTACAGTAGACCAGTAGACCAGATAATCACATATAGTTGAAAGTGTGAACGATGCAGTGTAGCCATTCATTGCTTTTACATTATGTAGCAGGAAGAAAATTGGTAAGAATTCAAAATGCTTGTGAATAGCAATGTCTCCTGAATAGAAGTACCCTGAATGCTTACTAAATAAGACAGTGGGAGCTTTGCAAAAATCACAAGGTTTTTCTCATGTTTGTCACAAAAGCACACGCAAAGAAGAAACTCCTTTAGAATTAAAGTCCCAAACTCTGTATAATGTAGTTTAATTTTTTTTTAAGGCAGTGCTAGATATGGCCTCTTCTATCCACACACAGCACCCTTGGTGCACGTCTTTCTTCTTTCTGAATCCACTCCATCTTCCCATGCATTAATTTTTAAACTCAAATAATTTGATTTATTCTTTAGGCACACTGCCATGCTCTGTCTATATATAAGGGTATCATCCTGCATCATGTCTCAATTTCGCTGCTAACTGAATGCTGCGTTATGCAAACCATGTCTATTCTTTGGAACAAGGTGAATATCCCACTACGTGTAGTTAATCCCAGCACTAGATTTTACTGGATTACATCAGAGACCTGGGCTATGCCAGGAAGCAATGCCTTAACAATAAGTTTGGGAATTTTGATGAAGAATACAGCACCGTGTATGCCTAATCAAACGTATCTCACTGACCTCTTTTACTAGGTTTGATAATAGAAGATCTATATTTTTAAAAAGAGAAATTTCCACTCAGTTTGAATCCACTCAGTGATTGTAGCTACTGATTTTACTTCCTAATATGTAGACGGGGCTCCGGGTCACAGAATGGAATTTACCCAAGAATTGTTGATTCAGCGAAAGCAAAAATGCCTTGTCAAGCCCCTTTTTGCAGTTAGTGCTAGTTACTGCCAGGAAATAGCTTTCTGAAACTGAGTTCTTCAATTTAATCTCCACTTGATTGAATTAAACACACATATCAGAGAAAGAGAATAAAAGAATAAAAGTTATCTCTTCGCAGTACTGTCAGAGGCATGGCTGAACCTTTACAGGGAAAATGTCCCAACTCTAACTTGTTTCAAGGGCATAGTTTAGGCCTTTTTCTTTTAGTTAAGCGAGGTGACACATTTGTATTCTGAACAGCCATTCTATTGTTTTCATTAAAGTCTGAAGAATAAAAAACCAAGAGAATATTCAGCTGCACCTGATAAGATTTTTTTTTTTTTTTTTGCTTTAAAGATGACCCTAACCTGTAGAAGATGATTTATGGAATCATGGTTTTCATTATTGGACTTGGTGCTGACTGTGTGGTTTTTGATTGATGGGCCTGTAGTTCCTGTCTTCTTTTGTCTTTAGGAGAGAACAAGGGCATAAAAACAGTGCTAGTGGATGAATTTATGTAAAAACGTGACAATAGCTGGGGACAGGTGGTCTGAAAGAAAACTGGAGGAAAGCAGCAAAATGGCTCCCACACAGTAGACCAAAAGAGGTAGTTTATGTTTTATTTAAAGTAGATTATTATTTTTAAAGAAGATTGCATATGGTACTGCAGACGTCTTGTATAAATTTTCATCTGCAAAGGAAGACAATGATCTTAGAAACAGGAAACAGGCATTTCATTCACTATAGTATATAATGTGTTCTAATTGACAGACAAAAACATCCATTTTCTTGCATTCACAATTTTTAAATAAAAAACATTTATCTGCATAATTATATATATAATTATATATAATTAGAAAAGGAGGATTATTTTGCAAGGGGCAATAGTTTACCATTTAACTTTTAGAGAACTTTCTATTATTTTAAATATTAAATAAAAATATCAACTCTGAAAATTTTTTAAATATTGGCATTAGTTGACAAATTATATATGAGTGAATTCATTAAAATCACTCAAAATAATATAGAGATACTTACAAAGTGATGGGGATGAAACTTTATAGCAAAGGCAAAGAATACGGGATCCATGAATGTTCTGGAGTTTCACTCAGGATTACAGTGTGAAAAATCCTCATTCCCTTCTTTTGAAATATTTCTTTATGATTTGCAAGCTCTCCTCACACTTAATACATTCTTCCTTCCAATTTCACAAAGTAAATGTTATGTAATTGCTTAAAATACATTGCATAAAATGCAATAATTTTTATGTGATTATCATAATCCATTTATAAGTGATTAATAGCTTTCTTCTACCTTGATTATTCTTATATGTATAGAATTTTAATGTATCTATATATACAGTCTTTTGAATTAATTAATTGCCTTGTATGTTTCTCAAAAGGTTCATTAGAAGAGAAGGCAAGGGTGAATCTAGGCTTAAATATTATAAATGTTTGAGGATTCCCTTTAAGAAAAGTGTCAATTTGTGAATGAAAAATTTACTCAAGGGAGTAAAAATTAATTAGGATGAGACCCAAGTAATAATTCTTAAAAGTTGAGCTTCACTAACTCCATTATAACCCCATCTGCATTACTTTTGAAAATAGAATGGATTTCAAAATCATCACACAGAGGTAAAATGTATCGCTTTGATGATCTGGTCTGCCAGTACCACCTTCATCACCATCCTCACCTTTGATGGAGTGTTTACTACCTGCCAGACTTCTGTGTAAGGGCTTCCCATTAATTATCTCATAACTTAATTCTACAAACAACCCTGTGGGGTATATGTGATCTTTTTATCTGCATTTTACAGATAAGACAATTAACACTCAAAGAGTTTAAATAGCATGCCCGAGGGCAAGCAGGCTACTAAATGCAAGAGCAACCATTCTAGCCCAGGTTCTTAGAGATTTAGAATTAATCAGATTAAATAGGATGCTTTACTAAATTGAAAAAAAAAAGTACAATGCAAAGTTAGTGTAAATGTTTTCATATGTATGCCAGGGAACCGTTAGTTTCACTGTATGTTTCATAAGGGCTCCAGAAAAGACAGTGTTGAAAATGTAATATTAAAATCATTCTGGATCTTAATGCTGAGCACCCCCGGAACATCCAGAGCTCATCACAATTTTAAGCCTCATCGACCATTATTCATCCTGTGCGTTTATCAAAAGAGTAATTTTCTTTAACGAGCAAGAGAAGCTCCAGCACAACAGATTTCTTGGGTTCAAATATTATCTAGCTGTTTATAGCAAACTAAACTTTAACAACACTCTACTCAAAAATCCTAGAGGCTATCTGAAATGTATATGCTTAGTACAGGGGCTACAGGGTCTCACTACACAGATCAGGCTCGCAGGGATTCTCCTGTTTTCAGCCTCCCAAGCACTGGGATTACAGGCCAATGACTCTACACCTATTCTCAATGGCTGTCTCCATGCGCCCCAGGGTAGGGCGCCAGGGCTTGTGATGCAGCGGATCGAATCCTAGCTCCTGTGTTCTGCCTAAGCAGGCAAGCAGGCGCTTTAGTCCACTGAGCTGTCTGGCTAGCCACAATTCATATTTTTAATCCCTTAAAAAATCAAATAGTTCTTCTGCAAGTAGCAGATACAATGAGAGGGCATGAAGTGTTTATTTTTCAAATGAAACTCTACAGTTCAAGTTTTAACTGCATTATAAATTAAAAACAAAAAAATTTACAACTTTGTGCAAGAGGTAATTTATTTTAAAAACTGATGCATTTTGAAATGCTAACCATTCCATACATTAAGTAAATATGCTTTTTATTCAAAATATAATAAAGTACATTCATAATTGATGGCTCTGTAAGATTTGAATCCTGGCTAAACCATTTGTGAGATGGAAAATTCGCTTGAAACCATGTTTTTCAAAATTGTCTCCTGAACTCCACTCAGGAAAAAAAAGAATGAACATCAAAAACTCCTGAGGGCAGACTTGGGAGATACCTCAGTGGTCTAAGCCCTCATCTGGCATTCGCAAGGACTGAAGCTCAATCCCAGGTACTGCATGCTGTACCTGCCCTGGAACTCTGGGCACACAGTGTGGGCCTGAAACCGGGCGTGGTGGTGCATGACTGTAATCCCATCTCTGGGGATACTGAAACAGGAGGATCACTATGAGTTCTAGCTGCAGCAAGACCCTGTATCAAATAAACAAATAAATAAACGAATAAAACTTCTAGGGCCCTGCTAACAAAGATAGGGATGCACCTTAGTTTTCACATGAGTCTGGGTTTCCATTGAGTGGTACTTTGAACTACACTCCTGCATCCTAAAGACCTAGAAGACCTTGAGAACTGCTCAAACCAGGGGGCAGCACCATGGAATATACACCAATCGAGTGAAATGTTTTGAGTGGAATTCATGGTAATGTGTCATTTACTGTAATGATTTTCTTTGATCTTCATGTTCACTTTATATTTTGTTCACATCTCATGCTGCTCTACTTTCTCTGTGGTCTCACAAATTAGCGTAGCTTCCTTGCCTAACATAAGCATACTTTCACAGATAGATTGGATGTAACCATATCTGTTATAGTCTTGCATTAGTGCTCAGTATAGTAGGACTGATAGTAATGATAGTCCATAGGCCAATATGATAGATGGCCCTGAATACCTTTATTTGGTTTGAGCATTTTTGAGAATGTCACTGAGGTTTCAAAATTGTCTACTGATTTATTTCATAGTATTGTGAAAAGTTGCTGAATGAACTAAAACTTTTTTTTAAGTATTTAATTTATTTTTTTATTTGGTTCAGGGTCTCACTATGCAGCTTAGACTCATAGTGATCCTCTTGTCTCAGCCTGTCCAGTGCTGAGATTATAGGTTTGCACCACCACACCTGGTTTTAGTTGGCCTGCATGGTGTGGCATGCAGTTCTCGGAATTGAACCTGGGTCCTTTCACTTCTAGGCAGGTGCTTAGCCTGCTGAGCTATCTCCCCAGCCGTACAACATATTTATACATACCAGATACCATCTGTGTTTGGTATTTGTCTATATTTGATATTTTGATTATTAGTTATCATAATAAAAATGAATAACTTGGTATCTATCATCTGGCTAGCACTTTTTTAAAATTACATTCTTATCAAGGTGTTATTTGCTTAACAATCACTTCAAAGTGAACAATTTAATGGCAGTTAGCAAGTTTGCATTTAGTGGTGTTTAGGTACAAGCATCAGTTCCACCTACTTTTAAAGAGTTTTATCCTCCCATAATAAAATTCAGCATCCTTTAAACAGTTATTCCTGTTTCCTTCTGTCCTAGTGGCTGTCAGCTACTACCAATGTGATTTCTAGTCCTAACATGTCAGGTCTTTTTCAAAACCAAATTGTTATCCTTATTCAAGGGTCCAAATGATAGGTAGCACTGATTGGGAACCATACTTATTTAGGGGGCACTGGGTTTCAGATATTATTTTAAATGGATGCATCAAATAATTTGACCTTTTGACAACCTATGAACAAATTGAAGCAGAAAGGTTAGGAAGCTTGTAAAAGAAAATATATGTAACAAGGTAGATATGGTTTAACCCTACTTAGTCTAAACAATTATTGGCGGGCAGGCTTTCATCTCTAGCAGCCACAGACAGTTATGCTTTCATTGAAAACGTAGATGTTTTACAACTTGATTGATCCTAAAACATCTCTCACACACACACACACCTGAGAAGCAGAAACAGCAATTTATATATACAAAGAGGGTTTTCTGACAAAGGAGATAAAGGGAGTAGTCTGGGAACAGCAGAGGGACTACCCTACGAAGGAAAGCCAGCCTCACCCCTCCGTGGAAAACTCAAAATAAATTATTATTTTGAGATTTGTCCACCTATGTTAGCCACACTGAATTTTTGCTGCATAAAAATGAAGAAAAATGTATTTCAACTTAAATACATTTTGCCTTAAGGAGCTTCAGACAGTTTGAACTTGAAATGCAGCCCATGAATGAATATTTAATTTCACTTTCCTTATAAGTAAAGTTGAATCACTTTTGCAAGTCTGAGGGTGACAGTTTCAAATTTCAGCTCAGGCAGGCAATCAACAGAGAATAATATTACAGCAGGGGAAAAAGTTGGTGATTCTGTAATGACATTTTAATGTTACAGAACAGAGTATTGGTATAGAAATTTGCAATCCCTTGTGATAGCTTTCTGTTGACTTAACAATCAATACCATCATAACAATAAAAATATGCAAGTCTCTAGCTATGGGCAATGCCTGAGAATGAGAACTTGTCCATCATTTGTTACAACCTTCCAGGTTTTGCCACACAACAAAGTATTTTCAGTGCATTTAATCTGCTGTTATAAAGCAAGGCATAGGCATTTAAAGGTATTGAAAAACTATTTCTTCCTCTCGGCTATTATTTATTAAAGCAAAGATGGTTTTTACAGAACACTTTCCTATGTTAGCCTCTAAGGATAATTTGCATTTTTATTTTAAATTCAAATAGCTTCAAATGCAGTAGACGATGTCTTATCATCATTAAGCATTTATTATGCTTTCTCATGGTACGGCGCCATGACGCTGTAATCAGGATTTAAGATAGACCATTAGAGTAGCGTGGCCTATAACCCACCAGCGACCACAAAGCAGACTGCAGCCCACTCAGTGGCTTTGCTTACTGACTTAAGGAATAATGACTGTTAGCATCTGATCTTTTCTATTAATGATGTTTAGAAATTGATCCTTCTTATGAGCCATAAGCATTTGCTCAGTTTTGACAGGTTTGTTCAGTTTCAAGGGAGCCTTGAAGTAAACTGCTATTACATCCATCTTCTGGGGTGGGAGGCAGAATGAGAAATAGAAGTAACTTCTAGCTTTTTAAATTTAGACTTGGGGAAGTGTGATCATAGAATTGTTTCCAGGATTGTCTTCTGGCACAGTTTAGTTCTGTCTACAAACACACTTATAGGCCCACAAAAGCCAAAGTGAAAATTGGATCTCTCTCTTCCTGCAAATCCTTCAGGGCAGCATTTTCACTTCACCAAGGCTTGTAGTGAATATCTATCTGCCAAGGACAGGGATGACAACGAAATATGATTTCTGCCCAAAGAATGCATAATCTATAAGCAAAAGAGTTAGAAGGATTGAAAACTTACTATAAAATCATGGATAGGAGATTGAATCGATGTATGTACAAGAATTGTATCAAAGTTCAGGATAGTCTCTTGCTCTAGTTAATGTGTATTATGGGAGATAAACATGGGAATAGACTTTGATGGATGAATAGGATTGTCTCAGAGTAACAAAGGTAGGAAGGGTTCTCTAGAAAGTATTCTCAATCTCAAAGCACAGAGTTTCTGGAAATCATATAGTACAATGTGGTAAACTTTCTGATATGGTTTTTGGTGGTGCTTTGATTTGTTCTGTTTCTGAGAGAGGGTGATGCTACATAGCCCAGTCTGACCTCAATCTTACAGTTTTCCTGCCTCAGCCTCCCCAGTGCTGGGATGACAGGTGTGTACCACTGTGCCTAATTTATGATACGTCGTGATGGAATTTTTGAACACCAACTTGGAACAGAATTTTTAAGCATCATGTTTGTTCCCCTAAGGAGTTTAAATTTGAGTTGAATCAATTAGTAGCCATTAAAGGGGTATGTAATTTGTTAAACCTATTTTTGGGAAAACAACTGTGAAGATGGATATTTATGCAGTGTTTTGCTTTGTAAGCATCTCCTTTCCGGTCCTTGTGTTGAGCCTGCAGAGTTCCCTTTCCCAGCAGGTGAAGTTCACAGATCTGCTCTTTTATCCAGGCACACTTTCCAGTATATATTTGTGCAGTATCTGCTGTGCTAATCCAAGATGTTGCTGTGCTGGATTTCCTGACTCTGCAGATGGAGGTCTAATCTTGTGCATAGTTTCTGTGCTGATACGGGATCATTCTGCGGAGCATAGTTAGTAATGACACACCGAGTACTTTAGAGGCTTAAGATGGGAACTATTTTCTGTATCCTGATTCTCTGCGTTGCCCAGGCAATATTCTACTGATTTCATAAAAGTTTATTCTTGAAAGCTGAAGTTAGCTGAATTTAGTAGTTTATGATGACTTCCCTCCCATAACCAGCCTGGATTCCAGAGTTTGAAAAATAGATTCCTTTCTTTGAAGGGAAAAACTGAAGAGATCCCGCATGTGGTTGTGTGGGCCTGGGAAGGCAGAAGATTGAATAAGCAGACGTGCAATGTGCTCATATTGAAAAGTATTTTGAATGAAACAAACCTAGTTATTAGATAGATGCAATCACCACCCCATCTCAAAAACAGGAGTCAGCCAAAGACTTTCTAAATGGTGATATATTATCTGTCTGTGACCTGAAAGACACAAGAGTGTAAGGACAATGGCTGGGGTAAGACTGAAGAAGGATGGGCAGTCTGTCTGTGGGAGCAATGAGTGAGAGTAAAGAGAGAGCCAGGAAACAAGCAGAATGGAACGAACTCCCATTTGTAGTTAGGATCCATTCCAGTTTCTGGGTTGGCTGGATCCTGTGGGGCAACATTTAAAGTTCTCTTTCAATCCTTGTAATTCACTGTGTGTCTATCTTTCTATGACACTGGCATCAAATCTAAGGCCTCGCACATGCTATGCAAGCATTCTGTCATGAGCTATACACTGGCAACATTTACTAGCTGTGTTGCTTTTTCTGTTTTCAGATGTGATTGTATCTCACCTCTTCACATAACAATGGCTTATGCAACTTCTGCATATAATGAGTGGGAAAAATGGCACTAAAAATTTTAAAATATTAAAATTTTAATTAACCATTGAACAAATCATATTCATTTTGTCTAAAAGCTAGGTTCAGATTCCTCCAGAAGTTATTAATGTAGCTAACGATCAATGTCAAAAACAACAACAAAGACTCATTCGTATTATTTTTTCATAAAAAATAAATAAATGTCAGTTAAAGAAGAAAATGGAGGCCAGAGAGATAGCTCAATGGACTAAAGAACCTGCTTAGGCAAGCTTAGGCAAACTCAGGGACCGAGGTTCAATCCCCAGCATCACATGCTATTCCAGTCTCAACTCCAGTGCAGGCTGAGAAGGCCACAGAGTCTGGATGTAATGGCCCATGCCTGTAATCTCAGCACAGGTGAGCCTGAAAATAGGAGGATCTCTATGAGTCCAAGCTGCAGAGTATGACACTGTTACAACCAAATACATTTGAAGAAGAAGAGGAAGAAGGTGAAGGAAAAGGAGGAGAAGAGGAAGAGGAAGAGGAAGAAGAAAGAGAAGGAGAAGGAGAAGGAGAAGGAGAAGGAGGAGGAGGAGAAGGAGAAGAAGAAGAAGAAG
>NDGN011139590.1:0-12551 GCA_002564285.1 Tympanoctomys barrerae | reverse complement strand
CCCAGTAACTTCTCCACACTTCTGTTTTCTTTGTTGAAGTATTCTCTAATTTGGTTTTCCCTTTTTCATGTTCTTTTCTTGTTTCTTCAAAAGTTTTTTCCTCAGGTTTAACTCCTAAAGTATTTGTGTGCCCAACTTGGACATATATTTTGCTGCTACAGTAATATTCGGCATTCTTCTCAATCTTTTTCTAGATGAGTTTTCATAATAAAGCTCTACCAAGGGTGCCCGCGGATGCAGCAGCGCCCCACTCCGGGCTGCGCTTGGCACTGTGCTGCCTCCCAGAGTCTCTTCCTGGGCACCACCTCCCTGCTTGCCCTGCGCCTTGCTCCTGTCCCTTCTGCTGGCCAGTGGGCCTCCTCCCCTGTCCCCTCCTTCCTCTCCCCCTCCCCCTTCCTGTTCCCAACCCTCCCCACACCCAGCTCTTAGGCCTCGGTAGGTGACGCAGGCAGCACTGTTTCATACAGAGTGATGCTTGTGACCTTAGTGGCCAAGGTAAGCTGTAAGGCGTCTACCCTTGCCCCGCAATTGCAAAGCTGGTAGCAGCGACCTCGCCTCTGTCATTTTGACAAATTGTCCTTATAACAGTATTTTTATTACAACAGCTTTTGTAAGGCGGTGGAGAAAAGAGGGACCACAGAATGGACATATTGGATTTAAACCACATATGGAGCTGACAAATTCCTGGTGAAGTAAAATGACTCCCCAACCCAGAGACCTATGTTTAAATACATTTTAAGTATTTGAAATAAAGCAAGCTATAATTGAACTAAGAGTTAATAAAAACATAGAAGTACAACGGCAAGAGTGAGGCAAAAATAACAGTGTAATAGATGAGAAATGGCAGAAAGACTTGAACCTAAATATTAAGTAAGAACAACATTATGCAAAGAGCCGTGTGTGGGAGCCTGGCCTGGCGGCAGATACCTCGCTCGCATGCCTGTCTTTGCATGGACTTGCTGTGAACGCTTCAGTGGGTTACTTAGCTTCTCTGTGCTTCGGTTTGCTCCCAGATGGAAGCATTCATACTATCAGTGTCTCCTGGGGTTGCTGAGAGAACACAATGGGGTGGTTCCCATTCAACTTTTTGAAACATACAAGGAAAACCCTTAAGAAATGATAGCCATTGAAAGAATACTCTTAGGATGTGCCCAAGAAATCCAAATCCAGGGCTGGCACTGGCTGGGCTTGAACCACTTTGATTAAACCTGACTCAGAGTGGTAGAAGCTGAACAGGAACCCACTGCCTCAGCCACGCCCCAAGACCCCTATAATCCCTTTCACCCTTCAGATGTGGCCAGGAGGGGCCCAGGGCACAAAATCCTATATCTGTTTCACTGCCAGTTGTACACGATTGTATATTTGCAAATTTTAAGTAAAATTTTGGAAATGGTTATTTTGTTTTTAACCAACTCATTCATATGACTGAGAGAAATCGCTTTTTCTCTTTTTCTTTTTTTTTCTTTCTTTTCTTTTTTCTTTCTTTCTTTTTCTTTTCTTTTCTTTTTTTTTTTTTTTTTGTGGAACAGGGGATTGAATTCAGGCCTTTGCGCTTGCCAGGGAAACGCTTATTCTACTGAGCCATCTCCCCGACCCAAGAAATCGCTTTTTAAACGTAGTTTTATTTTACTGAAATTACTGTGTACATACCGGTCTCCGCTAAACTGTAAACCCCTCTAAGTAGGAAGCGTAATCCATTCCTTCCCAGCGCTCAGCTCAACGCAAGGGGATTTTAATGTAAATCCCTCTAGTAGTGCGCTGCCAAAGTCCAGCGGTGAAGTGGGCAGGAGGGTAAAGAGGGCACCGTGGTGCCACCCGTTTGAACAGATCCCTGGAAAGGTTGGTTTAGACCACTTAGGCAGCTGCAACAAGGCTTGCGAGGGGTTGACAGTTCCGCTATACCCGTAGGAGTTTATCTCTTTAAGGCAAAGCAGGAAGTTAAAAGTGAATGAGGAGTTGGGATGGGAGGACAGGGGTGGCGGGGAGGTATGACCCTCACTCCAGAGAATGTAGGTACAAGTGCGCGGGGAATGAGACGCTGATACTGATAACGATGTTGATTAGTATTATTATTTTCTGTGCCGATCAGACTTTTCCTTTCGGTTTAAAGGGAGAACTTGGGTGCGGAGAAGTGGGCGGGTGTTGGCAGGCAGGCGGTGGGGCGGGCCAAGCCCTTCGCATTGGCTCTTGCTGTTGTTTGCGAGTTTGTGTAATGGTGATAGCAGCTTAAAGTGAGACCGCAGCTGAAGGACCCCTGCGGAGTTCCTGCGGAGCCCCGAAGGCGGTGAGGACAGGTACTAATTCCTTTGCACGAGAAGACACTCGGATTGGAAACTGGTCTCCCCAGATTCCCAAATGCCTCTTGTCCCAGCGCTTCCAGAGTTTGCTTGCTGCGGCTAAAATATTCTGGAAAGGTGTGACGGGTGTGCTGCCTTCTGTCATTCTTTAGGACCAGCGATCCGAAACCAGCCAGGCGAAAGTCTCTGGACACCATGACCAAGAAAAGGGTCGCTGTGATTGGGGCAGGCACCAGCGGGCTCTCGTCCATCAAATGCTGCCTGGAAGAAGGCTTGGAGCCCGTCTGCTTTGAAAGGAGTGTTGACATCGGGGGCCTCTGGAGGTTCCAGGTAAATCTCTTGGTCCCTTAATGCTGGGAGCCTTTCTCCAACCAGGGGCTGGGACCTTTTATCTCACGGCGGAAACTAGGATGAGCCTGAATTTGAAAGCAGCTAAACCTGCTTGGGTTTTAAGCAACTTTCTCCTTTCTTTTGCTTATAACAAAATTTAACACAGATATCACTTGTTTTCTCCTTTTTATTGTTTATGTAAAGGCGCAGAGAGATTAATGGACTAACAAAATAAATTAGAAAGGTTCCGGGCTTAGGGAAAATTTAGAGTGGTTGTTCCAGGTGTGTATTACTAGGTAAATGAGCTAGAATTACCTGCTTACAACTCCATTCAGGGATCTCGCGTTACCAACCTTCAACCTTGATTTTTCCATTAAAAATAAATCTCAATTCACTTTAGGTATGAAATGCAATAACCTTGCTGTTTGATTTGAACTTTTCCTTCTATTGAATAGTCTAAAGTCCTTTGTCTCAAGAGGGCAGAGGGCACCGCACTGCACCAGGGTTTTCTTATCCTTGTCCAGGCTCAGATTTAAAGATAAATTGGTTATTTTTTTTTAAGTGAAATTGTTTCAATATGCACATCTAGCCCTGCAACTTGCAACAATTTTAAAAGTTGTCTATTTAAATGTCACAGTATAACTGTCTGCCTTTGTTAATTGCCAAATGGGACATGTGTTTGCTTGCTTTTTCTCTTTCTTTTTTTATATTTTTATATATATTTTTTTATGTATTTAGTACAGGGTCTACAGGGTCTCACTACACAGATTGGACTCATAGAAGTCCTCCTGTTTTCAGCCTCCCAAGGGCTGGGATGACAGGCAGTCTCTTTTTTTCTCTTACTTTCTAACATAGTGAATGATGCTAAGGTGCCATTGTTGCATTTCATGTTTCATAAAACTAACACAGTACTGGATAACTACTTAAAAGTGGGTTTATGGCATTCTTTGCTTGAATATAAATATAGCCCTTCTGTCTCTTGCCTCCATTCTGAGGACTGTATAACTCTAACTGACAAAACCTATAGTCAATATGCAGCCACAATTAAGAACTATTGCAGTTTTCCCAAGAAGATTTGGGGAATGTGCTAAATATGTCTTATTCAGATCATCTGAAATAAACTTTGATGTATTTTACTAATTTATTAGGTAGTATGTGAAAAGTACTTTTTCTGTAGATTTCTCAATATAATTTAAAATACATCTATTAAACATTTACAGAATGCTATCTTTAATTTAAACACTTTAGGCAAAGCCAATTCAAAGAGCTTGCAGTTTAATAGGGAAGACATAGAATATGGTAGAAGATATTATGTGAGACATTATAGAAGTTTTTGAGTCTTAAGCTGAGAAATGGGAACTCTGTAGGAAATGGAGCAACACCTAATATTTTATTTAGGGCAACGATACAATCACAGTCACAACTTAGAACAATTTGGTTGAAATAGGTGGAATAACTTAGAGGACTTTTCAGAAGAGGCTCATAAAATCTTATTGAAAGTAAAAAAAAAAACAACAAAAACTGAGAAATGGTGTTATAGGGCATAGAATATGAATGACCAGAACAGACTAAATTCTTTAGTAAAGAGGAGAGAAAAACAAGCCTGAGTGTGGACAAATATTCTTTTGTAGCCATTTAATGTTTTGCAATCTGCAGTGTTGCGAAACCAGTCTATTTTTGTAATAAGAAAAGAAGAATGAATTCCTAATTAGTCAAAGAGATTTCCATACTCAACAGTTAAAACCTATAATGGATTTGAAAACCTGTCATTTGTGCAATCTCAGTAACAAAATAGTAGGTTTGGGTCATATTGCATTATTTGTTGGGATCACCACATCAACCCCATGTTTTTGAGGAAGTAAACAAATTCATTGTGGGAGGAGAACACTGAATTTGGGATTAATACCATATAACGCAATTCTTCTCACTTTTCATGCGTATCTGAATCACTTTAGGATTTTACTAACATACAACTTCTGATTCAGGAAGTCAGGCTGGGGCTGGAGATTCTGCCTTTCTAACTGTGTTCCCTAGAGATGTCTTTTCTGCTGGCCCACAACCCAGACTTCGGGTGGCAAGGATCCAGGGTGATGGTTATCACGTTTCAGTATAATCTGTTGAGTATTTAGCTTATTTCCTGGTTATATAATGAACAATGCTGGCATTAACATTCTTTAACAAAAATCATTGTTTACCAAATAATTCTCTTTAAGTCTTCAGAAGTTTCAAGGATATATATACGTATATGTATATATATTACAGCTTTGCTCAGAAACACGGTACTAACGTATAGTCTCTCCAGTATATGTTCCCATTTACTTGACTTTTACCCATTTAACTGATCATTGCTGTTTTAGAGAACTGGGTAAATTTAACTTACACTAGAGAGAGCTTAAGTTGATACAGTGTTTGCTAGAGAGCGATGTCACAGTGTCCATGGGAGTCTTGAGAACCAGTGAGCACAGCAGGGCTCACTTGGAATCTCGTGTAATTGAAATCACTTGATGGCTGAGACTACACCTTTGATCTGGCCTTTTTGTTCACATGTCTAGAATTTTAGCCAGGATAACTAGAATTGTGAGTGTTGGCTGAATATTCCTCTACTCCAGACAATGTCATCAAGTGTTTATTAGGTAGCTGTGTCATCAAGTGTCTCAGTGTAGCTGGACTTCTTGCGTGGCTAACAGGTTCCACTAGGATGGGGCTTCTAGCATAGCGAGGCTGAAGCTGCAAGGCTGCTTATGGATTAAACTTGCAAGCCACTCAGTGTCATTTCAACTGTAGTAAAGATAACTCAGATTCAAGAGCAAGGGACTCTGAGGGTACAAATACTGGAAGGTGCAAAGGTTGTGTGTGTGTGTATGCGCATACATGCACACACTTTTTATTTAAATTAGCATTTCTTTCAGAATACCTTTTCAAGTGTTTATGCCTACTTGTAAGTTATAAAGATATTTCTCAGGCTGCCATTAATGCTTTTTTATATATTACAGGAAAATCCTGAGGAAGGAAGAGCCAGTATCTACAAATCAGTGATCATCAATACTTCTAAGGAGATGATGTGCTTCAGCGACTACCCGATCCCAGAGCATTACCCTAACTTCATGCACAACTCTCATGTCCTAGAATATTTCAGGATGTATGCCAAAGAATTTGGCCTTCTAAAGTATATCCAATTCCAGGTAGGGAATTTTATAAGAAGCTTCTCCTTGAGGTTATTCATTAGGTAGATGAATAATATGGCTTCATTTACCAGCGCACAAATGTAAAGAGTGGCTTGATATGCACGTGCACACACACACACACACACACACACACACACACACGCACTCCACACAACAATTCTCCTTTCTGTTCTCTCTGTATCTGGAAAATATCCATGAAAGATTTCTCTTTTTTATATTTTGGCTGCAGAAGAAGGAAGTCACTATGTTTTTACTGCCTTTATTTGACACTATTTGATCGTAATAAAACAGAGGGCAGGACTGATATGTATAGGAATTAAAAACCTTTTAGTTCCACTATTCCTTAGTTGTACTGTCCTAAACACTTCCCAATAAATTATTTTATGTAAGCACCACTCCAACCCACTGGAGTCATTGTTAGGCTATTGAGGAAGCAAAACAACTCATTTCTCTAAAAGAAAGAATACAGAATTAGGAAACAGAATCCTGTGATCTTTGACTGGTAAGTTTCCCAACCTCAAGGAGTCTTAATTTCCTTGTTTGAAAAACAAAATGGTTGTATTTGATTACTCCTAATTTCTTCATGTTCATAGTGACGGTGAACCTTTTAGAAACCAAATACCAAACTGCAACCCAGAACCCCCTTATTTATAACAAAGTCCCAGCATTACAATTAAACCTGAATACTGAGGTTTTAGGTTAGAAAAACACTCTACAAGAGCATCTTTTGTCTTAGAAAATAAAAACACAGTAATGTACGTGCCATAGGTTCATTGTCATGCTCTAAAGTCTTTTCTTTTCCTATAATTTATAATCACGGCCATAAAAGAACAGAGATTGATGACAGTGGGAAAAAAGCTCAAGCCTTCTGCCTTATGCCCATGACAGCTTCCAAATCGGTTATTTAAAGTTGAGTGGCACTTCTCTTCACTTGTCTAGAAATGGTTTGTTACTGTGGTAAGCAGGAAAGACACCCTTCCCCCAATCAATAACTTTACAATCCATCTAGTTAATATATGTAGTTAATGAAAACAGGGTTACAGAGTGGTAAGCACTGAGAGGTCTACACATTGCAGCTCAGAAGAGGAGTGGTTAACGCCTGAGGACAGGAGCATCAGGCTCCAGTGAAGTTTGCAGAGGAGACAATGCCCAAGCTGAGCCCTGAAGGTGCATAGGCATCTGCCAAGTGAAGAAGGAATAAAAAGTGATCCAAGGAGAAGCTCCAGCCTGTGTAAAATCACATACATAAGAGGAACTATAAATAGCATGGGATGGCTAGGGTATAGAGATGGTGTCTCTATTAGGCCGTATGGGAGTATATTCTGGGTATCTCTAAGCTGAGCAGAGTAACGTGTTTATTGCTTGTTCTTATAGAGCTAAAATTTACATCACTGATTAGAATTTATATCCCATCTCATAGCTTCTTTCTTTACAATTACTGATGAAATTGGCATTTATGAAAATCAAAGAGAGTTTTTTTTTTTTTTACATAAAATAAAGCTCCTAAGAAGTTTTCCTACTCTTGCAGGAATAGGAGCCCTATTTCTCATGTTTAGAGTTAACCAGTGAGAACTGGGCTTGGAGTAAGGAGAATAAATTATTGACCACCGTGTCAAATCAAGGGGCTTGTCTGTGTGAGGTCAGGGGAGGAAGAGGAATGTAGTTCCTAGAGTGTCACCAAAGCACAGAAGAAGCCCGGGCCTCAGTTAGGTGTCGCAGTGCCTGCATGCATCATCCCAGAGACCTACCAATTTGCACTTTTCTAGGAGCAGAGGAGAATACAGTAGTTTGCCAGCTCTATTTTACCTAGTCTGTCTCATAGACATTTTCTTACTCAGACCACAGCCCCCAAGCAAAACAGCTCTTTGTGGAGTCTAAAACCCAAATATCCCTGCAGGAGCACTGTGGTGTGATGTCAGGAAAGATATCTACTGGATGAACTGTAGTTGCAGTCGTCTGTGACTGTCATTTTTTCTTTCAGACCACCGTGCGCAGTGTGAAGAAGCAGCCTGATTTCTCCACCTCAGGCCAATGGGAAGTGATCACTGAGCATTTAGGGAAAACGAAGAGGGATGTTTTTGATGCTGTCATGGTTTGCACCGGCCATCACTCCAACGCTCACCTACCCCTGGAAAGCTTCCCGGGTGAGAATCCCACTGATGTAAAAGACCCTTGAGCCCTACTGAGACCTAGAACCTGAGGAATAAGAGGGTTGTAGTCTGAGTGATTCTTGCCTTGGGATGAAGGCTTACCCTAATTATGCTTCCCCTAAAGATGTGAGTAACTTGTGTTGTTGCCACTTCTAGGTAGAGACCATGTCATTTTGGAAATTAAAGGAAAATTAGAGCTTTACCTACGGATGTGACACAGTATTGCTAAAAAAATTCCCATTGCCCAGTGGTGTGGTGTCACAGCTGTTGTAGCTCCAGAGCACAAAACACAGTATTCAAGTGTTTTTGATGATGCTGATGTACATAATGCTACACTGTCAGTGAATAAACTTATAATGCATACAGTTATATACAACATGTGATACTGATAATAAGCAGTTATATTGCTACTCTTACTATACTTATCACTACTTATAGAATATTCTCTTTCTACTTTGCTTACTGTGTCTCTTGATTTGACCTATACCATTGAGATTTGTGTTAAGTACATCTATAATATTTGTGCATCACTAAAATCAGCTCGTGACACCTTTCTTAGAATATATGTAGCTCCTTTAAATGACATATGAGGGGCTGGGGAGATGGCTCAGCAGAATAAGCGCTTCCCTGACAAGAGCAAGGGCCTGAGTTCAATCCCCGGTTCTTAAAAAAATAAAATAAAATAAATGACATATGATTGTATGTAGCTGCACAATTACTCTAGTTTTCCTAAACATTGAAAGAAAAAAATGTGGAGTTCTTCCTGAGTATTAGTTCAGGTGAGGAGTTTTTCAACAATGTAAAAAATAGACATGCTGAGTTTCTAAGGATGAAATGAAAAGCTGAAGAATTTAATTTTATCCCTTAGCTTTAATTTTCATTTTTTAAAAAAAATACACTATATAAACTTGAGAGTATGAAAATACATGTATATGTATTCCAAATGAAATAGTAATAGGTATTTAAAGGAATGTGAAAAATAGAATGAAAATTTTCTGAAGCAGTGTGGATTTGTGAGTCAGCAAATCCAAAAATTACTTATGGGGCTGGCAAGACAGCTCAGCAGGCTAAAGTGCCTGCTTAGGCAGAGTGCAGTGACCAGGGTTTGAGCCCTGGCATGCTGTGTTGCCCCCCCCCCCAGGCACACTGAAACAGCGATTGAGACTGAGCATGGTGGCGTGAAGCTGTAATCCTAGCACGTGGGAGGCTGAAAACAGGAGAATCACAAGTCTGATCTGTGTAGTGAGATCCTGTAGACACTGTACTAAATACATTTAAAAAAAAAAACCCAAAACTATTTATGATAAGTGAATCATGAAGTCCTATTCTGAGACTATGAAAGAAAACAATTAGCAAAATGTTCACAACAGGAAGAGAATAGATGAATAAAGGGACAACACATAGAGAATTCTTAAATATTAAACTGCAAAAAACAAAAACAGAAAGCAAGTACAGTGAAATCCATCATACAAGCCATCACCCAATAATTGTTTTCTCTTCTCTTGCAGGAATTGAAAAATTCAAAGGACAGTACTTCCATAGTCGGGACTATAAGAACCCAAATGGATTCACTGGAAAGAGGGTTGTTGTAATTGGCATTGGGAATTCTGGAGGGGATCTGGCTGTCGAGATTAGCCACACAGCCAAGCAGGTTTGAATCAATAAGTGACTTACTTTGCCTCAGTATAGCTTTAATATCACCAAGGAAGTAGATTCAAAAAATTGTGAAGACCTGCATATAGCCCATCAGTGCTAAGAGCAGGTTCAAGGCATGGTTTCGTTGCTTCAGGGCATGAACACTCCGTAAGCACTGGTTAGAGTTCCATCATTCAGTTGGCCTCATGCTAAGAAATTAGTTTATGACTGCAGACCATACTTGTGATGCTGGTTAACCTCTGGCTTTAGAGAAAACCAAGTAATTGCTGGGAGAGATTGCTAGGATGTAGCATTCAGCATGCATCCTCTGTTGGTCAGCAGAAGTGGCATGTTCTTTGTACACTGTGGTCACTGGGAACTTTTCACTCACAAGATGATGGGTGAATTTTCCTTTTCGCTTCTCAAATGGAGCAAAGCTCTCTAATCTTTCTAAAGACAATGTGGCTATCAGTATGAAGAGAATACAGTTGTCGTACATATAAGTTCACACCAAATCCTGCATATAGTCAGGTAATGCAGAATGATCCCAACTCTAAAGCAGTTTATATCTCCTTGGTTTTTTGCTTTGGTTTCCATATCATAGATCATTCATTGATTGACTGACTGATTGATTGATTGATCGATTCATTCATTCATTTATTCAGGGTTTTTGAGGCAGGGTCTTACTGTCCTTGATCTCACAATGTAGTCCAAGCTGGTCCCAAAACTTTGGTAATCCTCCTCCCTCAGCTTTCCAAGAGCTGGAATTACAGCTGTGTGTCACCATTCCCAGCTTGTATCATAGATTTTGAGCTGGGAAGGGTCTTCATTGTAAACTCCTAGAAAAAAGACATGTCATTATTATCTTTTGTTGTGTCTCCACTTAATCATAACTTCATTAGCAGTAGCTAAATGCCTAGCTGTTCTTCAATAATTTTATTTATTAATGTATTTATTTATTTATTACCTTTTTAATGTATTTAGTACAGGGTCTATGGGGTCTCACTAGTTAGATCGGACTTGTAGTGATTCTCCTGTTTACAGCCTCCCAAGTGCTGGGATTACAGGCACATACCACCACATCCAGTCTCAATCACTGTCTCAACACACCCGGGGGCGGGGCCAGCACGGCAGGCCCAGGGATTGAACCCTAGCCCCTGTGTCCGCCTAAGCAGGTACTTTAATCTGCTGAGCTATCTAGTCAGCCTGTTTCAATAATTTTAATTATGCAGTGCTTTTCATCAAATATGTTTCAAATTATTATTTTTCAACAGAAACTTAATGCCACATTTTGTTAAATGATACTTCCCTAACAGTTTTGTCCCAATAACATTTATTCTCAGTATTTATTTCTATCTATAAGCACAAAAATGATTTAATATGTTACTTTAACCCCATGTATATTTATTAGAAGGTAATTATGTAAGAAAGGTAATTATGTAAAAATGTGTATGTGGCTGTTACAGCAGAAGAAAGTGAAAAAAATTTGAAACATATGAAGTCAAGACCCATGCAAGAGATGTCTTCAATATCACTTAGTTAGATCTAAGGGAGACGGGCCTTATCTGCACTGGGGAATTGTGATTTCTCAGGAGCAGGGCATTTAGAGTAGGTGGAACTGAACCAGCTATATCTGTGGGAAAGCCCTGGAACACACATCACAAGGTTTCTCTACATAGCGGGGACCACACTATAACACTACTCATGCCAGCTAAAGAACCACAGTTTCTGGGTTCTAACTTTTTGCTTTATATCTTAAATAGCATTTGTAAGCATTCATTTATAAACCAGCACTTTTAAATGGACCTAACAGTTTTCAGCGTCTAAGGAAGTTTTGGTGTAATTCTTATCAAGAGAAAATATCAAGAGTTTATTTCATAAACTCTCCTTACACTTTTTTCTTATAAAACCATATTTGTAAATATATTATTTGCTTAAAACAAGTAGAAATGGCAACTTGAGGTAAGAAGTGTGACTGCCGTTAAGTAAACTTTACCATGTCCTTATCTTTTACAAAAACACTTTTACAATAGCTTTGTATATATTATCATCATATGTTATCATTACTATTTTATAAATAGGGAATTCATTAGTTAAGGCCCTGAGCATTAACTTATTAAAAATTATATGGCCTATACACAAGACTAGTTACTAAGACCATGGGTGCTCTTTCAACTGTGACATTCAAAATAATTATGATAGGTCTTAAAGTTGTCATCAGTGAGCAACATGTGTGTATTATAGGGTTATTCCTTTCTAGATGAGCATCATTTTGCATAGCAGCTAAAACAAAAGATTCTAACCCAATATGCTATTATACCTTACAACTCTGGAAACCACCTCCTGAAAGTTACACATAGCAGAGAAAAAATGTTACTTTTGCCATGTAACCAAATAGCAAATCTTAATAAGTTCTAAGCATGAACTTTAGCCAACAGAAGATATAGAAAGACCAACCAATTTCCTGTAGCATTGCTATTCATTTTAATTTTTTCCATTCAATAATCAATATAATATTTCTGAAGCAGAGGTTCTGGAGTCATTGAGACAGTGCTGAAAATTCAGCTTTACCACTTACTAGCTATATGATCTCAAGCTATATGATTCACCCTCTCCACGTCTCTCATCCAGAAGATTGGGCTAACAATGACTTCCTTAGGAAGTTGTTGTGTTCTTTAAGAATGAGTAAAGGACCTACCATAGTAATTTAAAGGCCACAAATCTCAGTAAGTGGAAGTAAAGGTGATATGCCAAGGAAAACACACTTGGATGGACAGAAGTTAAAAGCATAGAAAGTTTCACATCAATATAAATGATTTACAAGAGAGGTTTTTTTTTTTTTATAATCAGTGTGCAATGTTAATGGTAAAAAGACAAGGTTTGGGATTAAACAACATTCACTTGCTTTCAACTATACCATTCCATAATTTTTAACGGGTTCTATAAGTGGTAAG
>NDGN011139573.1:0-11840 GCA_002564285.1 Tympanoctomys barrerae | reverse complement strand
AACTACACCAGTCATCACATCCAAACAATAGTTCTCCGTGACATGTTTTGCCTTGGTGAGACTAAAACCCCAGCAGTCTACCAAAAGATTCCCAGATAACAATTACAATTAAGCCACCATTTTTCCTGTAACACAGATCAGACTACAAATAAAAAATATTGCCTTTACTTTGAAAGAATTTCATTTTACTACTGCCTTTAAGTTTTCAAAGAATGTATTGATGAGCATTATTATTATTATGGGATTATTATTTTGAACGTGTTTAAATGTGACTCACAGTAAAGGAAAACTATTGTTCCCAGAAAGATGTTCAAGTCATAGAAACTGAACTGGGTAAACAGGTGGAACACAGTTCATGGACCGTCAGGAGCAAGTTTTACAGATTTGACCCAGGCTGCCTCCCTCATCTACTTCCTGAACATGCTGCCCACATCACCTCAACCAATCTCGTGCATATGGACGATTTCATGTGAAGATGTCAAAGCATGCCACAACCAGAAAGCCCCCTCCAACAACACTGCGCATGAAGGAAGGAAGAAAGCAAGCAAAAGCCCCTCCTTCTGTGCTAAACCTTTGGAAACCTTCTAAACTACATGTGCAGAGAATATATTCATGGAAGTAGGTAGTAAGTCAGTTTTATATTTACTCCAAGAGCCACCATCCATCATAAAAACCTATAATCTTGGATCAACTATTAATAACTGGTTTAAATTCCCAAGCCTACACTTAACTGCTTTGCCATTCCTTACTGAGAACATAAAATACCACTGGTGTCAAGGAGTTTAAATTATAAATTATGATGGTCTCAAGAACTAAAAATGGTATCCAAGACTTTCAAATTAATTTTCTTCTGGATATAATTCAGGAACATTACCTCCAACTCTCCCCTCCCTTCTCTGCCTGTCTCTTTTATCCTCCTAAGATGTTACTGAGAAATGAGATGTTTTATACTCTGAGTGACGTATATGTCCTACTATCAAAGGGGTGGGAGAGGAAGGAGAGAGGCATCATTGACCAAGTCCAAATAAACACATTACCACTCACTCAATCTAAGAAAGCATGACCTGAATGTCAGATGGATCAACCCAGCACCCTCAAGTCTGACCATGAACTGGAAATTAACACATGGAAAGAAGGTGAAAAGAAAGTAGTTGACATCAGGAAAGCTACTGAGCACAAAGAAAAGCATCAAGCTGCTGCCTCGGTTATATCTTAGGGAATGCTGGTCTTACTGGATGCATTTGTACAAATACCTGACTAAGCACTGCTGGATACATTTCTGACAAATTTAAAATACCCTGGGTGCTACATTTTTTAAACTCACAACAAAAGAGGCAACATTAAGCAAGAGGTGTTTGAGATATAATTGGATTTCAAAACCTCAGAGGTGGCTCAAAACCTTAGGGCCCCCCTGTGGGGGCTTGGGAAACTTGTCTTGGACCTAGTGAGAACAGGAATTCCCTAGGTTTGGGCTGCCCACGCAGCCCCCTGAGCATAAGACACTTCACTCAGCCTAAAAGTGAAAGTATGTCATAAAAATACTTCAAAGAAAGGACTATTTTTAGATTATGGTACCTATTAATGATCAAGAGCCATAATTTTCAGATAGAAGTAACCCAGTATGTTAGGTTTCAGCCCTTTTAAATGCCATCAAGAGCACAGACAGCACACAAAACTGATATCAGGGAGCTTGCCTTAAAACGGCCCCACCAGCATATTCGTCAAAAGCAAACAGTCAAATGAGATGAAAGGACAAGTTGGAAACACTGTTGAGGTTTTCTAATTGTCACCTGAGTTTGGAGCCTCCGACCCAACCCTGACTCTGAGGTCTGACACTAGAGACGTTACCCACGATGCTGGATAACAAAGAGCAAGACCCACCCCTACCTGGGCTGGACCACACAGCTCAGTGATATTTCCATTTGAATCTGGAAGCCACATAACCTTAACCCCACATGGTCCTGCCCTTCTGATACGCAGCTGATCAAGGTAACACGGCTTTCAGATGACAGTATGCGTTTGGATTTTAATTCTGCTAACAGATATGTACTAACAGATATAATGGCTGCACTATAAATCCTATCAACTGACAAAAGCAGGGCATAGGTGTTCTGGATATCAAATGCTTTGTTTGCAGATTAGAGCCATCTGTGCCATGAGCGGCTTACCAATATTCAAAGACTAGAAGTAAAATGTATTTAATGCCAATCATATGTTATACTCTGAGACTGTATTATTGGCTTATTTTAAATTCTCTTTCTCTTCCAAGTAAGGTAGAAACCCTGCCCTGAAAACAGCATTCTGCCCATCATGTTCTCTGATACCTGGCACATATGAGATACTACACATTTGTTGAATGAAAACAGTAAAATAAGAATCTTTCAGTCCTTCTGTCTGAAGGTATTTGGATTATTAAGTATGTAATGTACACACACACACACACACATACTTATGCACACATGCACGAGAACACATGCTCACCAAGTTCTGATTCACAGAATGCTAGATAACGGAGTTCACTGTATTCTCACTTTCAATAGTCAGAACACCGATTGAGCACCTAATTCATCCTCTGAGCTTAGTTGCATGAAAAAGCAAATGAAATGAAGCATCTAATTTCTCACTACGAGATCCAGTCCCTCACCTGTAGAAGTCAGACTAAAACCCCCACCTAGGTTCTTCAGCTCTGAATGCTGCCTGACTCTTACCTCAGCACACTCGCTCAATCACTGACAGAGTAGCTAAGCAAGCCCAGAGGTGACAGATGATATCCTGGGCCCACAGAGCCAACAACAGTTGGAAAGTTTTGGATAGCTCAACAGCCTTCAACACCAATGTCCTCATTTTTAATAATTTAGCAGCATCTTGGGTGGCAAGACAAGCAGACCCCAAGCCCCTGCAGTGTTCCGTATTACTCTGCATGCTTTCTCGCCACAAAATGTTCACTCAGTCTCATTAAGCTAGTACATGAACTTTTACTCATATGAAACTTGGGGTAGAGGTTGAAAAGAAGACACCATGAGAAAACAGATAAGTCTTAAATTTGGGGGACATTGAGCTGATGCTTTAAGAAAGTCAATGCCAAGGGAAGGGAGGAGAAAGAGGAAGGGAAGGAGAGAGCTAAGAGACAGAAAAGAGAGGTTTCAGTATTACACTCAAACATATGAGTCTGTGCCCAGAGCCTTATTTTAAAAAGCTATAAAAAGGGCTGGCAAGATAGCTCAGCGGACTAAGCACCTGCTTAGGCAAGTGCAAGGACTGGGGTTTGATCCCTGGCACGACATGCCATGCCGGCCACGCCCTTGGGTGCAGTGAGCCAGCCCCTGAGACCTGGCGTGGTAGTGCATGTCTATATCCCAGCACTGGCGAAGCGGAAGATAGGAGGATCGCTATGAGTCCGAGCTGCATAGTGAGACCTTGTACCAAATACAAATAAATAAATAAATATTTTTAAAAGCTATAAAAGACGTTTTTGAATAATCAGAAAAATTTAACACATAGACTGGGTATTAGATGCTATTAGGATATTATCACTATTCTTGTAGGTGAGAAGATGGTATTATGAGTACGTAGCAGGACACTATTTTCTTTAGATATCTGCTGGATATGTAGCGTGCAATGCCCTGACATCTATCACTTGCATTAAAATGACTCTGTAAAACACAAAAACAAAACCAGGGATAAAACAGATGCACTGCATGTTAACAGCTGCTGCCTGGGGCATGGTGGCTGGGAGAGTGGGTGCGTGCCTGTTGCACTATTCTTTTGTACATTGTTTGAAAATATTTTAATACATTTGTTTTAACCTTCATGGGCCCAGTTTCTCAAGAACTTCCTTCACAGCACTGAGGACTCCTCATTAAAATGAATTTTCTAATATTCCCACAAGCCATCTTCTATCGGCAACTTGAGTAAGTCATCCCACACAGAAGTGGCTATAATGACACACATCACAGGTAGGAATCATTTTCATTCTTAAACCAGATTCCCAAATTCCTCTTTTGAAAAAGACTTTTCAGTTTACCTTTTAAAATGAAAGAGCCAAAAAATAAAAAAGGCTTATTTGCCTCAAGCTTCACCCCTTCTAATTGACAGAAAGGCCTCTCTATGTACACCTCACGCCAACCGATTTTGACTTTTCCTTCCTAAAACTGGCTTTTGTCTCGAACTTTACAGAGCGGTTGGAGCTCTTTAATATTTTCTAAGAGAAACATTTCAAACAAGCAACCCTGCAATTTATTCACTACTGCCAAGAATAAAAGTAGCAGGTCCTACCACTGAGGCCCTCCAATGCTTTGCCTGACTTTTAAGGCAAAGCACCACTCATTCACCTGCAGGCCGGCTCTCTAAATGCATCTGTCATTTGTTTGGCTCTGGAGGAAACGATTTGATTACACAAAATTCTCTTTAGATCAAGTTTAAAATCTTAGCCACACTGGGACAAGCGATGAAGCCTGCCAGCTCGGTGGGTGGACTCCTGGACATAAGTGAGCCGGAGACAAAGACAAGGAACAACCACAGGTTAAAATCAGAAGCAAAATAGGACTGAAAAGGAGCAAGCATGAAAGAGGCAAGGTCTCTTTGGGCCTTTCTAAGTGCTGCATTTGCCGTGAGTGCATAGAAGATGATTTACGCCTGATACTTGGCGTAAATGAGCGCAGTACCCTCAGGGATGCAGGTAAACATTGGAGATTTGCAAAAGCCGCCAGGACCAGCTGCATCCACCCACTGCCGTGCCGCCTTGCATGCTGGAGTTGGCGAAGAACCAGATAGGATTCTGCACCTCCATTTCCCATACCTTAGTGCACATCGTTTTTAAAAGCATTTAAATGAAGCAGATGTTAACCCCATTCATTCCACTTTCCTGGGGGAACGTGTCAATAGTGAATTTTAAAATGCAAAAGAAAATGTCAAAGTATTTTGTTCCCTGGGTAAGAATACATCTGTGGCATAGGAAGACAGAAAATACTGAAAACACTCTATGGTCATTCAAGAAATAATTATAAGGTATGTCAAACTACAGAAAATTGAGCAAGCACTAAATTAAAAAAAAAAAAGACATCTTGTGTCAAAATGGCTTTTTCACTCACTCATTTCAAAAACAAGTTTTGAAAATTAAATTCCATCTCCCAGCTCAGAACGGAACACATTAAGGCTTGACTGTAATGCCATTATCCACGCGGCAGCTCTCTGTCTCATCCGAAACTGCATTAATTGACAAAGAAGCCTCGGGGCTCACCTCCCATAGTGCCTTGAAGTCCTTCTGCTCGATGCGGAGCAGCTCGCTGTTCTCCCTGGTAACGATGGTCGCATGGCGGGGTGTGTTGTCCAGAATGGACTCTCCAAAGGCTGTCCCAATCCCCAGTGTACAGATGGTCACGGCATCCTGAGAACCGAAAAAAGAAGGTCATTAGAAAACTAAACATTTAATAGATGAGCAAACTGCCTTTTCCTTGAAGTACAATTTGTACAAAATAAAATATCTGATTTAATTACTGTCCCACACGTTTTGGCAAGTGTACACAGTGGTGTGTCGTCAGTACCATCAACACCCAAGTCAAGGTGTGAATCACTTCTCCTATCCGACCCAAAAGTTCCCTTCTGTAACTCCTTTCTAGTCCTCTTCTAGAGGAAATCACTGTCCTAGATTGCATCATTGTAAAGGGATTTTGCTTGTATCAGGACCTCACATAAATGTAGACAGACTATACATTCTTATGTATGTCTGGCTCCTTTTGCTCAAAATAGTGTGAGATCTAATTGAGATGGTCTTTGCTTATAATGCTTAAATAGGAAACCAGAATAGGGATGCAACTATGTCTGTCTCTCTGGAGGAAATGAGGAAACTGAGGGGCTGAGTGGCGGATTCACAGGGCCTTGGTTCATACAGGAAGTGGTGGAGCGAGATTCTAACCACGGCTGACAATGGCTTCCAAGCTTTTGGTGTTATGCTGCCTCTCACAGCCTTAGCATAGTAATGACAGCATCTGAAGACACACAGTGCGGCTGGTTTATAAAATGCCATGAGACAATGATGTAAAAGCTTCTGAAACAGTGCTAAGAAAGTAATTTACTCTCTATATGCATCGTTGGTGATAATGTTTGGATTTAATCCTGACTAATTTCAAATAATGCAAACAGTCCCTTGAAATCACCTGGACATTAATTCTACAAGGTATAAACTAAGCGCAAGAGTAATACTCTGAAGTCTGGGCATAGTGGCGTGCACCTGTAATCCCAGCTCTTGGGAGGCTGTAAACAGGCGGATCCCTATGGATCCAATCTAGTAGTGAGACCCTGAACACCCTGTAGACTCTTTCCTAAAAAAAAATTTAAAAATAAGAAAAGGGTAATACTCTGAGCTAGAAGGGAGTTTTTCCCTTCACGAATCTACTACATGATAATAGGCAACTGTTAGTAAGGTCAAGTTAGGGACACTGTAATCAACTACTAAGATAAATGTCCCTAAGAATCCAGTTTCTTGAGCCATGGCAAATTGTTTCCACCCATCTATTACCATACAAAATTATGTTCAGAAAAATAAGATCATTATTTCAGAAAAGAATAAAGGGGGAAAATTTAGGAATAGCATACTAACACATTTCGCAGAAAGGCAATTGCAAACAAATTCACCCCAGAAAATATACCCAGAACTAAGATAGCAATACTCTGTGCGTTGGGTCCCGTGGAATAATTTTCAATTTCTAGTAAAAACACAAGACAGATTATGATAAATCACAGCCTTTCATAAATTCTCTAGAATAGCATGTTCCTTGGAGCTCTATCAGACTATTTCATTTTTCTACCACCTGAACACTTCTAAAAGGACACTTTTGGCTAATTTGTACTTTTCCAGTATTAAAGTCTATTTTAAAACTTGAAAAGTCCATGCAGGTTAGATGCCTACAGCTACTTGCTAGGTGTAATGCAAAGGAATTATGAAGGTAGAAGCTATTCGTTACAGAGCAAGCAGTTCTCTCCTTTCTTACCTCCCGGCCCTGACACAGGCAGTTTGTCACCCCATGATACATAAAGAAAGACAGGCTATGACACATAAGCTTTTCTTACCAGTGAATGGCTCTTGCCAGAAAGTCCAAGTACTGAATTTATTCTTGGATTGTTCCTGGAGATCCCAACTTACTGAGGGTTCGTCACCTATAGCAACATTCAGGCGTGGTGGCACTGCCAACTATGCTGTGCTGAGTAATGTAGCCCGTCCCAGGCTCCTCTGTGAGGAGAAGCCCGGGCGAGCATGTATCCAGGAGTGGTCATTTGGCTTAACACTCTCCTCGTCTCAAGAAACACACACTCTCCTGCCAGCCTGAGTGCGGGCTCCGTGCGCCTTCTCTCTTCTCTGTCACATTAGATCCCCTCAAATTTAAGGGAGAGGGGTCCCACACTACAACACCTGCTCTAGGGCTTGCTCAGCACACGCAAGGCCCTGGGTCCCATCCCTAGCGGGGGTGCGGGAAAGGGAAGATCTTGGAAACTCCATCCAGAAGAATTTGGAAGCTCAAAACTCTCAAACTTTACTTTCAACAGAGTCAGAGTACTTTTGGACAAGCTTACTTAGAAGTGAGCATGGACGTGGCGGTACAGGTTGAGCACTGCGATAAATGGGAGCTAGAGGTGGCCAAGGAACACTTTTACTCTAAAGATTAACTGCTGTCCCTGTAGTCCACGGATGCTTTGTCTTACTTACACTGGAACCCTGGGCAGGACCCTGAGCAGACTTAGAAAGAAATTATCAAATAAATACACATCCAAATATTCTCTTGGTCAGCGGAACTGATGTCATGTCGCTTACGGGCGCAATCCTCCAGCTCCGAGTCTCAAGCCTGAAGCTGTGCACGGGCCTGAGGGAGGCCTGGGCCTTCCTGGGAGGGCGCTCTGTTGTGGTTTCCACTAAGCTGACACCCTCTCTGGGTCAGCCCCTCTCTGGGTCAGCCCCTCTCTGGGTCAGCCCGTCCCGGTGCTCATCTCGTGGGAACTCTCCAGAAGCACTTTCTCACTCCTGGTTCATCTACCCATGAATGTTCTGAGAGGCCGTCCTAGAGAAAAGGTTTTCAGCGACACAGAGAGGGGACGGCAGTCAGCACCTGCGCGGTGAACACGGCCCAGCGGTGAAGGGAGAGTCCAGAGTTGCGGGCGATGGCAATTTACTTAGGACTTTGAATTTTCGAACGGGAAGTGAAAATTCTAAAAAATGTAAAAATGTCTTCAAACTATGAAGATGGATTAGCAGACGCTGCTGGAGCCCTGCCGGACCCCCGCCCCCACCCCCATACACCTGAACAGTCAGGGCAGCTTCCTGGACAGACCGTGCCCACTTCCAGAGTCCCACCCAGAACATCCCCACCATTGCCGCCTAGAGGTGGGGTGGCAGGCAGTTAACGCCTTATCCTCCTGCAAAGAGGAGTAGGAGTGGGAGATCAAGTTGCACAGCCCCCTGGCCCCAGCCAGCCCTGGTCTCCAGCTCTGCTTCTGGGGAAACCTGGAACACAAGCAGGCGGTAACATGGGGTAGCAGAGCCGGCTGGCAGTCCTGGACTGTACTAAGACCTTAAGCAAAGGCCTGGACCTTTCTCAGGCTTGCTGCCTATGGAAAGTGCTGGACCAGCCGGTGACCCCAGACAGACTTCTGTAGCAGGGACAGAGACCAGGGGACCACTCCCTGCTTGCCTCAGACAGGCAGTGTAAGCACCAGAGCCTTGAGGTAGCACTGGGAAGACTCTGCATGTTTCATCACTAGGCACCAATTCCACTACATAACTAGGGGCAATGGGCTCTCAAAACACAGCCTTTTGATGTCACCAACATGTCACTTATTTTCCTCCTCCTGCCTACTCCACCTGTCTCCCAGGGCCATCCACTCAATCCCGCCTCCTTCTCCCTCCAGTATACAGGAAGCGAGAGCTGGGCTGCACACTTGGCTCTGATGCTCACCAAAGTGAAATGAGACCATGTGCTGAAGCGCTTGGCACGGTGTCTGACTCACAGCAACTGCTTAACAAACTGCGGCCATCCTTACTGCAATGCAGGTTGAGTATCCCTTCCCTGAAATGCCTGGGACCCAAAGTATTTCAGATTTCCTATGTTCTCCAGATCTGGCTCTATTTGTATACACATCATGAGATACCTTGGGAATAGGACCCAAGTCCACCTGGGTTTCACGTATACCTTCTATACATAGTCTGAGAATAATTTCATGCAATATTTTTAGAAATGCTGGGCATTAAGGTTTGTGTACCACGCTGTGACCCCAGCCTGTCACATGGGGCCTGCATGGATGCTCAGCCCCCTCACTCAGCTCCTGACTCCCTCCACATCACACAGCCTGGGCTCACGTACACCACCTGTGAGACCTGCCCCGGCTGGGCCCCACTGACCTCAGTGCTGTCTTTCTCCAGCTTTCTGCTTCCTCCTCAAGTCCTGCTTAGCACCACCCAAACATGCCTCTAGGCCTCACCCATGCCCACTGCAGGTGAGCCCCGCTTCCCAGCTGTGCTGTGCTCCCCAGCTGGGGACCACCCTGAAGCCATGAGTGAGATCTCAGCACTCGATGTGTGGTCAGCAGAAAGGGCATGTGTGGCTGTGGCCATTCAGAAACTTTGGCATGAGCAGAGTTAAATATGTCCACAAAGCCTGTCCAGGTGGAAGATGGTGACCCCAGGCAAACGGCACCCACACAGAGGCCCCCAGGGTCAAGGCTCTTAGGAGGGGAAATTTTCAGAGGCAGCAGGATGAGAAAAGCACAGCCTTGGTAGACCTGGCCAAAAAACTCATTTCTGTTCATTATTCTCCAGGGACTCAACAACCCTGATTTGTGGAACAGGCAGGCTCTATTTTATGAGTAGTAGCAGGACTAAATGGAAATAAAATAATATGTAGGTAGAGCACTGGATGGTTCCCAGCACGTAGTAGGTGCTCTACAAATAGTGAAAATTATTTCCAACTTCATTAATATTCATACACACGAATAGGTTTTCTATATTTCCCTAAGGCAAATGATATTTTTCTACTATTTAAATAACAGAGAATTTCTATATTCACTTCATATTAATCTTCACCTAATGATGGCTTTCAACACTTAAATTCCAAGTTTCTCTGTCCCCAGTCTGGATGTCAAGTGGGCTGGATGATGGGCAAAACACTTCAGCTCTCTGGGGGAGCCCGCATTCAAAGGAATCCTTCTGACAATCCTGCCGCAAATCAAAGAATCCTTTTGTACTGCCACTAATCACCCCTTCATTTATCTGCTTTGTATGTCTGAATTGTGGTACACTGTGCTTTCTTAAAGCAGGGTTTCTCACACAAGTCATTTTGTGAGTGTGTTTCATTATAAACACAGATACAGTACAAAAACAGGAATGATCTTAAGCCCACATCACTGGCTCATTAACACTGCTCCCCAGCTAAGATGCCTGCGCCCAGGAACTAATGGAACTAATGGGGCTACAGGCACGCCCCCAAATGGCTGGCTTCTCATGGTAGCTCACAATCAGACAGTTTTGAACATGCTCTGAGATAAGATTTTTTTTTTAATCCTGTACTGTAACTTCAAGGGGCATCAGATCTTTTTATTATTCATATTTAACTCACGTCCACATTACTGACTCAAAAAGAGCTCATATTCATGGTTCATATAGATATATATTGGTCAATACTAAGGGACAACTTGATTCTTCAAATATGTAGACCCAGAAGTGTAAATTCTTACAAAGGAAATATTTTTACAATTTTCCAGTTTAGGCCTTCAAGGATACCTGTCATGAAGTTTTGTAGCACCTACTTTCAGTTTGTGGGCTTGGATTTATGAGTAGAATTTAACAAATCCTCCGAGCCTTTTTACATAAAAGATATAACAGAACCCAACCTCAGAGTTTATCAGGCTATCAGACTGGGCTGTTAAAGGGATTTCTTACCAAGCAGAAAAAGCAAAGATGTTTCTAAGTCAAAAGTGTTTTCGAACAAACAGCAAAGACAGGGCTTCACTTTGCAAGCAACTCCCTGGAGTCCGCTTTTAAGGCACAGCTGAAGGGGTCAGCCCAGCTGCTGGGGGTGGTGTGACGAGGACACAGCAAAGCGGGTGCCAGCCCATTTCAGGGGAGAGCCCATCTGGCCAGCCTGTGCATGGCTTTGCATGCACCCAAACAAGAATAATGTGGAGACAAAACTAAATACAAGCTGCATCATGCAGAATCCAGAATAAGTCCACAATCAGTTTTTAACCAATAGCATGACCCAAGCACACGCAGGGAGAAAGAGGTTCCAAGCAAGTGCTGTGGGCAGGCGCCCTTCGGGTTTACAGGCTCAATAAATGCATGCATAAAAATGTCTCCCAGTAACGGTGCCCTTCCCTGTTGGAAAAGAATGGAGGGAAATGAGGGAGCGGAAGATTCAGAGATGCAGATGGAAGGAGAGACAGCCCTGCATGAGGAGGAACGGGCCTGTCCCTGAGATCTTATGAACACTGCAGTGCTTGAAAATGCCTTTGTGGAACACAGGTCAGATAAATGGTGAGGTTGCGGGTGACACCAGGCCTGCCTGGCTACACTGTGCACTCTTGGTTCAGAGATGCTAAACAGGGAGGAGCAAGGTGTGGCTTGTGTGTGAGAACTCAAATGATCCCCAAGCAGCTCCTGGTGGGGAGGACGGAAGGGAATTTATCAAATAGTAGGTGAGACAGAGGGACAGCATCTAAAACTCTTTTCAGGAACTTTGTGACTGTATTATTTTTTTCTTTTTCTTTTTTTTTTTTTTTTTTTTTGGCAGAACCAGGGATTGAACTCAGCCCTTGCGCTTGCCAGGGAAGCGCTTATTCCACTGAGCCATCTCCCC
>NDGN011139458.1:0-15320 GCA_002564285.1 Tympanoctomys barrerae | reverse complement strand
CAGGCCCCGCTCCTTGCCTGGGTTGCCCTCCAGGCCCGCGGCACAGGCGCTCTCATGGGCCACGCGCTCCAGCGGTGTGAACGGCAGGTGCAGGTCGCAGCGCGGGCAGGTCCAGAAGGTGCGCAGGCAGTCACTGTAGAGGTCGGTGTCACTCTGCAGAGGGTGGGCCTGTCAATCTGTCTGCCACCCACTGCAGCCCCTCCCAGAGCCCTGAAAGATGTGAGAATGCAGCTGGGGTTCCCCTGGGGCTCCTAACATCCTGTCTCCAGAGCAGGGGCTGAGGGGACCCCCTAGGGGTGCACGCTAACCGAGAGGCAGTTGTAGGTGAGAAAGTCGGTGACGCTGTAGCCACCCTTGGTGGGGTGTGGGGACAGGGTAGAGCTGCCAAAGAGGCCGGGGAGACTGGGGGTGGCGGTGATGGTCTGGGGTCCCACATAGAGATTGTGGGTTTCCAGTCCTGTGAGGCGCCGGAGGCTGTAGGGAACCTAGGGAGGAGAGATGGGAGAGACTCAGGAAACCACCACGGAGCACGTCGCGCAGCTGTGCCTGCTGCCCTCCCTCTCCACGTAGGCTCCTGGGCTCCCCTCTCACTCCGTCCTGAGCTGCTAACTGGGGACAGCACACCATGCATGCCCAAGAAGCAGCGTGCGTGCACAGGGCCTCCTCCCGGGGCCTCTGGGGCCAGGCTCCACCCCTGCCAGCTGTGTGGCCCTGGCTCAGTCGCTCAGCCACTCTGCGCCCGTCTAGTGCACCAGGGCTGCTGCCCGCCCTGGCCCTGGTGCTACCTTGGTGGCCATGAACTGCAGCAGCTCCCTGCTCAGTGCAGCCACCTCCGAGCAGCTGACAGGAGCGACGCTCTCCTCGTCCTCATCCTTGAGCCGCTGCCGCTGCCAGGCCTGCTGTGACAGCTGCCGGTCCAGGGTGCTCTCCCAACGTGCACGGAGCCGCAGGGCCACAGCCAGGAGCCGGACGGCACCCTCATGGTCCACCAGCTGCAGCTCCAGCCAGCCATCGGCCACCAGGCGGGAGCAGTCACCATTGGTGTCCAGGGACCGGCTGAATAGCAGGAGGGACTAGAGAGAGGGTGACAGGGAGCAGGGTATGGGGTGGACACCACTGCAGGGAGGCACCACCCCGCGCTGGCTGGGCTGTCACCCACCTGCCCACCCACCTGTCCCAGGTGGCCGTCTGTCCACACGGCCACCTGCCCACCTAATATAACCATCATCCTCCACCCATGCGGCACCCGTCTCCGTGCACTGCTCCACCCGGCAGAGGACTAGGCACCGTCCCTGCAGCACTGGACTCAGACACGGAAAGACAGAACTAAAGAGTGAAAGATAGCAGGCGCAGTGACGCTCTCTGGGAGGCTGAGGCAGGAGGGGCACAAGTTCAAGCCCCTGCCAGGCAACTTAGCAAGACCCTATTCTCAAAATGAAAATAAAAAAGGCCAGGCATGTAGCTCAGTTCCAAGGCCCCGGGTCTGATCCCCAGTTCCACAGGTGACAATAAAGTAAGGTCCACTGTGTGTCCTAAGCAGCAGCCACGGGAAGGTCCGGGAGGTGGGGTTGGCAGGGGCACAGGGCAAGAACGCAGCTGCATCTTCGCACAGGGCCAGATGGGGACAGGAGAGCCCAGCGGGGAGCAGGCAGGACGGAGCCTGCCCCAGGTGTGCTGGGAGCGCGGCACGAGGCTGGGGCGGCAGGGCTCCGAGGACGCTGCCCTCCGGCCAGCGCCACCCTCCTCACCAAGGCCGCCTGGTGCTGGCCCGCCCGCCTCTGCCCCACGCCTTCACTCGCCCTTCCCACCCTCTGCTGGCCCAGCCCTGGGCACTCCACCCTCACACTGCAGGCCTGCGCAGGCCTTCACACGTGCTGTCCCTGCTGGTGTACTGCCCAGAGACCAGTGTGGCCCTGTTGCTGCAGGACGCCCGCACCACACCGTCTCCCGAGGGCCCTACTATCCCAGTGGCCCAGGCTTACCTCCCCACACCCCAACCCATCTGGGTCACCTGGGTCGCCCTCCCCTAGTGGCCCCACGGGAGTGAGCTGACACCCACCTGCAGGGCTGGGACCCGGACGCAGTTGACCAGGTACAGCTTGTTGGTCTCTAGCAGGGAGACAAAGGTGAGGAGCTGGTGCTTGCTGCTCATCTTGTCCTTGTCATCTGTAAGGTGAGGACAGCTCAGGCCCAGCTCTGCACACCCAGCCACCCTTGCCACCCGTCAGGTCATCACAGAACGATGCCACGTGGGACACACATGGGACTCCCGGGGACAGACAGGGCCACTGTCACTTTTTGAGAATGACAACAGCAGAGTAGTAATGCGAACAACATCTACTGGTGCTGCTGTCCCCAGACAGGCTGTCTGATATGGCCAGTGGGAGGCGCACTAAGCCCAGCACTGGGGAGGCCGAAGCAAGAGGATCACTGTGAGTCTGCAGGCGCCTGGCTACACAGTGAGTTCAAGGCCAGGCTGAACTAGTCAGGTGTGCTCCAATGGCACCAAAAAAAACCACTCTGGAAAAGAGAATGAGAGGGGGAAAGGAAAACAAAGCTAGAAATAGGACTCCAGAAAGGACAAAAAGCACAGCGACAGAAGAAAGGACAGCAGAACAGCGGTCATGGATGAGTGAGGGTGCAGGGGCTCATCGCATGCTACCCGGATGATGTCTGCAAAGTCTCAAGATCAGGAAGATCTGGACGCGGTGGCGCACACCTGAACCCCAGCACTTAGGAGGCTGAAGCAGGAGGATCGCTGCTAGTTCAAGAGCAGCCTGGGCCACAAAGGCCAGCCTGAACTGCACAGGCTCGAAAAAGAAAAAAAAAGAAGAGAAAGGCATGAAGGATTCACGAAGGCCAGAGATCGCAGAGGGACGCTTCCCGCCCTCCGCCCAGCGTCATCGATGCCTTTAACTTTTCGGGTCTGTTCTCATCACTCTGAGAAAGACAGTCACTGCTTCCGTGCAGGAGGACGAGGGGGGGGACTAGATGGCTCGGCCCCGGCGCCCCATGACAGCTGCTCCATCCAAGTGGGAGCAGCCATGCCGGCCACTGAGTGAGAGACCAGCCAACACGCAGCAGGCTGCGGGGAGCACAGGGAAGCAGGAGGGGGGCCGCAGGCTGCTGCCTCACTGTCCCTGGCCCCCTGAATCCTGCCTGCGCTACTGTACCTCGGCTCCCTCCACCTCCTGTGGCAGGCGGCTCCTGCATGTGCAGCACCTCGGGGCTGTTGGCGAAGACGCTGGTGGGGTGCAGCACGGCACCCTGCTTGGCCTGGGTGTGGAAGATCTGCGGAGGCCCAAGAGGGGTGCCAGGGTCAGAGGCCCCCAGGCTGGCCCTATCAGATCCCAGGCTGCACTGCCTCCCCCCGGCATTTCCTCTCCCCAGCTCCCCTCAGGAAGCCCGCTGACTCCCTCCCAGTTAGGCTGGCGGCCTGGCCCCGGGGCTCCCCACCAAGTCCTGTCCACTCAGACTGTCTAGGGCACAGTCCTCCTCCCCACAGCACTGAGAACCCTGGGGGGGCAGGACCAGCACAGTCAGGGCGCTCTGTCCCGGCAGAGCTGAAGGACAGAGCGAAGAGGTGCACCTGGTCTGAGTCCTTGCGGCCACTGTTGAACGGGTCGGGCACAGCCAGCTGCGGGTAGAGGCCGCGGGCCAGCACCAGCTTGAGCAGGAGCAACTGCTCCCGTGTCAGCGCCTGGGCCGAGCTGGCGGCTGCCTGTAGCTGCTCAAGGTTGTGCCTTAGCTTGAACTTGACGTCCTGGGGGGACACAGCAGGAGGGGGCTCCTGAGAAGCTGCCCATTGCCATCTACACGGCAGGACACGTGGGCCCCAGCGCCTGCAGACTGCTGAGGCCCCTGTTCCTAGAGGTGATGCCAGGGATCCCTAGCACCCCAGACACCCCTCCTCAGCAAAGCCCGTCAGGCCTCAAAGCCCCACCTGGATGTCCACGCTGTCATCGGCACGCCGGGCAGCAGGGCCAGCGTGGTCCTCATCGCTGGAGCCAACCTCAGCCTCCTCCTGTAGCCGCAGCACCTTACGCCGGCGGCCCTCACCATGCTCATGCTGCCGCTTCAGCTGATGCAGGGCCCGGCGTTCGCGTCGCTGCTGCAGCCGGCTGAAACTGTCCCCTGGGGTAGTCGACTGGGCCCCAGCCAGCAGCCCGTGGTCCTCCAGCAGCTCCTGAAGACAGGAGGGGATGGGCAGGGCAAGCTGAGTGGGCCCTCAGAGCTCCCACTCCCTTCCAGGCCCACCCCACAGGGCACAGGGGACTGGTCCAGAACCACCCTGCACACCAGGCAAGGCTAAGTCCTGTGGCGGTCACTACTGTCACCACTGGCCTGGGGCAGCTGAGGGGTACAGGAAGAGGTCTGGGTGGCTGCTCCTAGGACCCTCCCTGAAGGCCACAGCCAGGCTCCCTTCTTCCCACACTGCCCCAGGTCCCAGTCACAGTCCCTAAACCCCTGTGCTGCGCCCCCCCACCACCACCACATGGTGACCAGGTCCGGACACCTGCTGGGCCCCAACCCTGGGCTCTCTGAGTCCAATTCTGAGAGTGAGGGCTGGGACTCTGCATCAGCACTCTTGAGGCACAGGAGACTTATGTCCCTCCTTTTTCCCTGCCCACACCTGTCACAGTCCTCAAGTACTGCAGTCTGCCAGGCAGTTCCCTGTGAGCCCCAAGCAATGATGGCCACAGGACCCCGGGTGTGTGTGCGTGTATGCACGCGTGTCATCAGGTGCGTGTGCAAAGGGGCCACATTTTCCCCTAGATCCGCAGTGTCTGGGGCCCAACCCACACAGAATAGCTGTTCTACAGCATGGTCAGGACATCTGCAGTCCCCAGCCTGGTGCCCTTGGAACTATGGGGAAGGGCTAGCCAGCTGACATGACTTGGGGCCTCCGTCTGCCCGTCCGCAAGCACAGGAGATGGCTTCATGCGGTGGCAGGGCTTCCTCCATTGCAAAACACTCACTCCGGAGCATTAGCCAACTGCACGGCCACAGGAGGGGCCACCCATGACAGGCACCCATCCTACCCAGATGAGGACAAGGACGATGGAAACCACACATCAAGGCTGTAGCCACCTGCCTGAGTGCCCTTGGCCCTGGGCCTGCACTGAGGGTGCAGTTTGGGCTGGCCAGGGATAGGGAGAAGATCTGGGTCACCTTGAACTGGCGCCGCAGATTGGCCATCTCGTAGAGCCGGTGCTCCTCCACGCCCCGCCGGCGGCACCACTTGCGCGAGTTCCGGCTGCGCTCAGCCTTCACCTGGGAGGGGACGGCAGGGAGGGGTCAGGCACTGGGCAGCTGGGGACCACAGGGACCATGGTCAGACTGCCCCAACTCCAACAGGGAAGCGGGGCTGGCGCCCAACCTCAGAGCCCCCTATACTGCCACAACTAGCTGGGAGGACAGGGACAGTAGTACCCAGCACCAGGTGGAGACCAGGACTCAGGAGACATACATCGGGTGTACAGACACCATCCACGGGCAGCAGACCTGTCCAGAGGGGACTGGCTTTCATCACACTTTAGAAACCCAGGTCCCTCCTTCTTGACCCTGGCCTGGGGCACATTCTGTCCCTTGGCCCCCAACAGAACAGTGGGGCCTCGGCCTATCAAGAACGGAGCCACCTGGAGGGCACAAGGGGCACCCAGAGCAGCAGGGCGCCCTGGGGTGGGGGCAAAAGCAGTCAGGCAGCAGGGGTTGGCTGCCAGCCTCACCTGCACCCAGGCATTAAAGACGTTGAAGAGTGTGAAGGGGTCGCCCTGGTCACTCTCCAGAGGGCGCCGTGCCGCCGCACACTCCAGGCTGCTGTGGGCGCTGCGTGTGAAGGGCGACTGCACGCTGAGGGCAGCAGCGATGGTGAGCACAGGCTCGGCCAGGCTGAACATGGAGCCCAGGATCAGCATCTTCCCTGGGGGTGGCACTGCCTCAGCCTCCTGGACACCCACCCCCACCCCAGCCCACCTTGACCAGAGGCCTTGGAGCCCAGGGGTCAGGTTCAAATCCACAGGCCCAAGAGCCCAGTATGTCCATCTGCTGCCAGAAGTGACCCCAGCCCCGGCTCCTGAGCTGTGGAACTCTGCTGGCTGCTGGCCATGACTCCCAGCTATGCTTCATCCACCACTGCCAGGCGCCCCGGCGCTCCGACCCCTCACTCGTTTGATTTTCTTTTTTTTTTTTTTTTTAATATATTTGGTACAGGGCCTCACTGCACAGCTCGAACTCATAGTGATCTTCCTGCTTTCAGCCTCCCCAGCACTGGGATTACAGGTGCGTGCCACCACACCCGGCCTAGGTAGCTCAGCACACCCGGGGGCAGGGTGGCATGGCATGAGGTACCAGGCATCGCACCTGGCCCCTGAGCTTGCCAAAGCAAGTGCTTAGTCCGCTGAGCCATCTCACCAGCTCCCTGGCTCAATTTTCTTGCAATACTTTTTTTTTCTTTTTGTTTTCAAGACTAGAGACTGAACCCAGGGACTTCCCACTGAGCTGTGCCCTCAGCCCTTTATCTGTTTTGAGACAGGGTCTTGCTATGTCACTAAACTGACCAGACTGAATTCAAATTCATGACCCTCCCGTCTTGGCCTCCTAGAATGCCAGGACTACAGGTGCGCATCACCATACCCCAGCCCGACACCTTTAGACCCGGGCAGCGAGGGGAGGATGAGGCAGGCGCAGGGCAGGAGCCACATGAGTGGCCGTGAGGGAGCCTGGCAAGGGCGTGGGCTTGCACGGGGGTCACGTGTACAGGGAGTGGTGCCCCTGTGATCCAGCTGGGCCCTCACCAATCACCACGTCCACGGGTAGCTGGGCCAGCAGGCAGCCGATGGGCGTGAGGGCCTCGGAGGTGTCCAGGGCACCCTGGTCCCGCAGGTACTGGATGGCGGTCTCCAGGCTGGCCGGGGGCGGCGGCTCAATGAAGGGGAAGGTGCGCGGGTCCCCCACACACATGCTCTTCATCTGTGGGCAAGCAGCAAGTCCTCGCATGGCAACCCTGAGCCACTGAAGCCAAGGGGCAGGCAGGCTGGGAAGCTTCCCTGCCAAGCCCCCCACACAGAGGAGAGCAACGGGGTGGACGGGTCCTGGTGCCGCTGACGACACAGGAGAGCGCGGCCAGGGCCTCAGGGCGAAGGTTCTCGGGGCCTTCAAGTTTAGTTCCATGCAGGGCAGCTCCCTGCTTCTGCCTCTGCTTCTGGAGGAGAACAGGAGGAAGGGACGCCTGCTTCCTGACCTTGTCACAGGACTGAGAGCTAGGTTATGCTGTGCATCCTCCTCCCCATCCCTGTTAGGGCAGGATTATCTACCTGTCCTGTTTGTTATTGCTTTTTGTGTGTGTGTTTGTGACAAGTTTTGTTTCGTTTTGTTTTTTTTCCCGGGAACTGACCTCAGGACCTTGCTCTTGCCAGGCAGGTGCTTATACCACTGAACTATCTCCCTAGCTGTTTTTTGAGATAGGGTCTCATTAGGTAGCCCAGGCTGGTCTTGAACTCTTGAGGCAATTCTCCTGCTTCAGCCTCCTAAGTGAGTGCTGGGATGACAGGCACGCACTACCATGCCCAGCTGATATACATAAAACACAATAGTGCGGGGCCCAGGGAATTTATTTCCATCTTCATCATCCTAGTAGCTGCTTACAGGGCCAGCAAGATAGCTCAGTGGACTAAGCGCTTGTTTAGGCGAGATATAGGGGCCAGGGTTTGATCCCTGGCATTCCATGTTGCGCCAGCCCCGCCCCCTGGGCACAGTGAGCTGGCCATGGAGTCGGGGCATGGTGGCACATGCCTGTAATCCCAGCACTAGGGAGGCTAAAAACAAGAGGATCACTAGAGTCTGAGCTGTGTAGTGAGATTCTGCACAAAAACAAACAAAACCCTAATAGCTGCTTACAGCGCAAGGCCGGAGAAGCCCCACCCGTGGCCTCTTGTTCCACTTCCATAACCACATCTGGGATCTGGGGCTTCCCCTTACACAGAAGAGCAGATTCTCTGCACTGCGCAAGCCAGGGTCACTTTAACTGGTGGCTCAGGGCCAAGGAGTTGGAGAATCTACAGAACAGGCACAGTCGGAACCGCAACTGCCCACAGCCTGGGCTGGGGCTGCAGCCTGTGTGGATACTTATCCCGAGTAGATGCTGTATCCAGCCCCAGCACCATAAAAGCAAAACACAAGCCACTTCCTGTAGGGTTTTAGGCTGCAGCTACAGTCATTCTCAGTCACAGTGCCGCCAGGTTTCAACTTCTGAAAAGGACAACGTCCCCTCTATGGCCTGGCCAGCCCTGCCACTCCTGCCGTGAGCTGCGGCCTAGTTCCACCTATACCCGGCCCAGCTTCTTCCCCAGCTCGGTGGTCAGGACACAGCCCCTCCCTGCTGGGCCTCACCTGCAGCACCAGTGCATCCAGGGCCACCCTCCGGATCTCGGGGACAGCGTAGGGAGCGAAGGCATCATAGTCAGACTCAGCGTAGAGGCGGTAGCAGACCCCGGGTCCTGTGCGGCCTGCCCGGCCCTTGCGCTGCTCAGCGCTGGCCTGGCTGATCCAGAACTCCTGCAGCCGCTGCAGCTTGGCCTGGGGGTCGTAGCTCATCTCCTTCACCTTCCCTGTGGGACACGGTGGAGAGGACAGTGGGACTCCACCTGCCCTCTTCCTCTTCTGCTGCTGGCCAGGAAGAGAGGAGGGGAAAAGCTGTCTCTCACTTATTTTCCTGTCTACTACTTCAGAGGCTCTGTCACCTGACACACTGGGAGGAGGTACCTGCCATAATCAGCAGGGTACCAGGCACCAGGGACACGGCCAGGATAAAAGGATAGGACAGAGCAGAGCATTTCATCCAACGTAATGCCAACCTTCCTCGAATGTTACCATCTGTGAAAACGGGAGGTGCCTTAAAACCAAGAACACGTCAGGGTTTAACACATGGCACTTCATACACTTCGTCACGGAATGGGGGATTCTGGGATGCTCCACAGTCACCACCCACCCAAGCTCAAATGGAGGAAGGAGCTGCTAATATCGGCGCTCACTCTGCTAGGGAAGGGGCAGCCCTTACCTGAATCTACCACGAAGCGGATCCCTTCGATGGTGACTGAGGTCTCTGCGATGTTCGTGGAGAGGATACATTTCCGGACTCCAGGGGGCGCCACATCAAACACCTGGGGAGGGAGGAGGAGGCACAGGGATGCGCTCCACACGGCCTTGGCATCTCTGCGGGTCTTTCTCCTCCTGAGTCCCCAAGCAAAGACAACCAGCATCCACTCTTCCCTGGGCATCCTGAGGCCCTCCTCACCTGAGGCCCCCAGAGCACCTCCATTTCCTGCACCCCTTCCTTTCTCCTAGCCCCAGCCCCTCCCTGGCCCAGACCTCCCTTTTCTGCTCTGATCCTACAGCAGCTTCCCCCCTGGCCTCTGGTCTCACACCCTCAGATCCATCCCTCCCATGGCTCCCCAGTGCTCTTCAGACAAAGCCTGGACCCCACACTGGGTGCTCATGGGGGCTGTGCAACTCTGCCCTGTGAATCGCCCTGGGCCTCTGTGGAGCTGCCCTCGACTGCCCACTTCCTTGCCTGCCTGGGTGACCAGATTCTCTGGATACCTTGTCCTGGTCAGCCACGGAGAGTGTGCTGTGCAGCGGCAGCACCACCCAGCGCTGCGTGTGGCTGGCGTAGGTCTGTGCAGCCTCCAGCACGGCCCCGATCTCCGCCATGCCGCTGAGGAAGACGAGGAGGTCCCCACGCTCCTCAGCTGGGTATTTATTGTCGATGGCCTCCAGCACCCTCAGGAAAGGCCGTGGGTCCAGCTTCTCGGACTTGGAAGCGGTCTGCTCAGCCTCCTGAGGCTGGTAAATGACCTGTGATGAGACAACCCGGGGCAGGCCCCTGCCGGTCACTCCAGCACAGAGCAACAGTAGAGGGACCATGACAGGCAGGGGGAGACACAGCCATCCCGGGACAGATGCCACTCTTCAAGCGCAGGACGCAGGGGACAAGACGAAGGGACAAGGCAGCCAGGCTTCAGGAGCACTGGCAAGGGCTGATTTTAAAAAATGTGGTTGCCAACTACAAAGATGTATTTAATCTGCGAAAATCAATCGAATTACATGCTTATGATATGTGCATTCTCTCGGGTATGATCACTGCAACCCAAAAAAGAATTTTTAAGCAGTGGAAGCCTGATGAAAGCCCTGAAGGCCACCTCTCGGGGAGGGTCTCATTCTTTTTCCATGTTGCTTCTTCTAAGATCCATCCATGGGTGTTGCAAACCAGAGGCCACAGGGACAATGGAGCCCTTCCTGCAGGCTGCCACTAAGACAAGGACAACTCCCTGGGACCGTGCTTCTCAATGGTGTGGCTGTGCCAGCAGGGGAGATGTGGCAGCGCTTGGAGACACTCTGGGTTGTCACAGTGAGGAAGGACAACGATACTGGAGTAATGCTAGGGGCCGTGGGCTGCTGAACACCCACACAGCAGCACAGGCCTTCCCTCCGGGAAGGACCCAGCCCAAGCGTCAGTACTGCGACTCAGAAACCCTGCCCAGGGAGGCAGGAGAGAAACCGAGGTGCTGGGACCCCTGGTGACCACAGGCCCAGAGCAGACTAGCAGCCTGACACGCAGATTCCGTTTTTGTTTTCTTGTTTTTTTGAGTCAGAGTCTCGCTACGTGGCCCAGGCTGACCTTAAACTCACAGCACTCTTTCTGCCTGGGATTACAGGTATACTACCTCCCCTGGTCAAAAGATTTTTATTTCAATATATATATGAGAAATAAATATCTATCTTACTCGGGCCCTTGTATTCTAGGATCTCTGCTCATGGCAGTTGGCAGCTGTGACAGCGCTTTCGCTCTAACTGTAACTTGGTGCTCTGTGTGCTAACGGAAATGTTCAAAAGCCTTTCAAGCAGCAGCCTTAAGAACGCCCTTAGCTGAGGACACAGGGAGCCGCGGCCGAGCAGCCCCGGGGTGGAGGGCCACGCTGGCAACACTGACCGTGATGGGGAAGAGCCGCCCGGGCACCTGCACCACGGGCGCGTTGCCGAAGTAGCTGGAGAAGAGTGCGATGTTGATGGTGGCCGACATGAGGACGACCTTGAGGTCAGGCCGCGTGGGCAGCAGGCGCTGCAGGACTCCCAGGAGGAAGTCACTGTGCAGCTGCCGCTCGTGGACCTCATCCACGATCAGGACCTTGTACTGGGGCAGGCTGGGCTCACGCTGGATCTGCCGCAGCAGCAGCCCCACGGTCAGGAACACGATCTTGGTGGCCGCCGAGCGTGTGCTTTCAAAACGGATCTGGTAGCCAACCTGGGGTGGAGGGAATGTCAGGGTCAGCCGGGGACCCCGGGCTGGACCACTGGACCCCCACCTGGCCTGACAGAAATCCGAGTCCCTGCCAGGCTGATGCATCACACTCTGGAGCCCAGTGGCAAGCGTGGTTGGAAGGCCTGTGCTGCCACTCACTGCCATGGTCCCTGGACAAACAACGCCAACCTGGAGAGATTTTGCTACGAGAATCATGTGTGATAACACACATAAGTGTTGGAGGCGCTGCCCGGGATATAACATTATTAATTCTAGTAGTAGTAATTATCTTCCTTTCAGTCTTTACTAAGTGCCAGGAAGCACGCTACCTGCTTCACACTGATCTCGTCCTTATCACCTCCACTGTTCTAAGAACTATTAGCTGAGATGGGGAAACTAAGGTCATCATTCAAGATAACACAGCTTAAAAAAAAGGTTCTCAGAGGGAACAAATGTGTCCTAACCCTCACCTCACATCACACACACACACATTCAACTTCAGACGAACTCTAATTCCAACTGTAAAAATTCTTAGAAGAGTACTGGAAAACTTCCTCAGGACCTTACAATAGGCACAATTTCAGCAGGCATGGTGCTGCACGCCTGTAATCCCAGCAGTCAAGAGGCTGAGGCAGGTGGATTACCACAAGTTCAAGGCCAGCCTAGGCTACATAGTGAGTTCAGGAGCAATCTGAACTCACTATGAGACCCTGTTTCAAGAAAATAAACAAACAAACAAACAAAGATATAGGGCTGTGGATACAGCTCAGTGGCATAAGCGCCTGCTTGGCAAGCATAAGGAAGGTCCTGAGTTTGATCCCTGGTACTGAATAAAAAAAAAAAGAGAGAGAGATAAAAGAAATAATCATGAAAATCATTATCACTAAGAACAGTGATGACCCTCAGGCTATCAGGGTAGGTTCAGGAGGGTCCACAGATGTGGTTAGAGTTTTAAAGGGTACTGGTTATATACATGGATTCACTCACTGACAATTTACCTCGCTACATACTTAGGACCTGTGCACCTTTTTCCCTGCAGCCTGGGGCTGGAACCAGGACGCCTGCACGGTAGGCAAGCACGCCACCCCTGAGCTACAGCCTCAGCGCAGACACGGGCACTCCTTTCTGTTAGGGTATTACAACTTCGACAGTAACAAAACATTTGTAAGTGGCACAACCAGGACTGGAACCCTAGAGATTATAAAGAAAGGGTGAAGCAGGAGATGTAGCTCAGCAGGACATCTGCTTAGTGTGTGGGTTCCATGCTCAGTACAGAAGGAAGGAGGGGGGAGGGGGAGGGAGAAAGGGAGGAAGGGAAGGAGAAAGGAAGGGGGAGGGAGGGAGACAGGCAAGCGGAAAAGGGGATGACAAAGGGGAAGGGAAGGGAAAAATGGACAGGAAAGGGAAAAGGAGAGGGGAAGGGAAAGGGGAAGAGAAGGGAGAGAGGGAAAGAAACAGACAGAGGGGGCAAAGAGGAAGGACAGAAGAAAGTAGGAAATGCCCTTAAGAATAGATTTTTTTTGGGGGGGGCAGGCTCCCAACACTCAGGAAGCTGAGGCAGGAGGATCACCCCAAGTTTCAGGCCACCTGGGCTACACAGTGAGTTTGAAACCAGCCTAGACCACATAGTGAGACCCATTTTCAAACAAGTAAAAAATAAGTAAGTTTTAAAAATGAATTTTTTAAAAGCCTGCTCATAAAAATGCCTGACGAGCATTCACGACGCTTCTTGCTGCTAAGGAGCTGTGCTAGGTAATCAGCACCTCTGTCATCTGGCCACGTGAGCTAATCTACAGCTGAAGGTCTAGAATTACCACCTCCAGGCCGAAGAGTAGCAGCTTAGCTTTCCTGACACCGCCGCAGCGCACGACCAACCAATCACGCCCCAGAGTCACCCTAGAGTGACAGATCCTCGCACCACCTACTCACCTGGGATCCGTACTGACTGAGGCTCTCAAAGCCAACGCGCTTGGCCAGCGAGATGCAAGCAATGCGCCGGGGCTGCGTGCAGGCCACGTGGCTGAAGCCAGCAGCCAGCAAGTACTGGGGCACCTGGGTGGACTTGCCACAGCCTGTGTCCCCAGCCACCACCACCACCTGGTGCTGCTTCAGCGTCTGCAGGATGCAGTTCCTGTACTGGGCGATGGGCAGGGCCGCCCGCTCCCGCTGCAGCTTGGCCAGCCGCCCGAACGCCTGCTTCTGGCCGAAGTCCAGGTAGTGCAGCAGGGCCCTGCGGAACTCAGACACTCGTTTTGGGGGCAGCCGACTGCCCGGCCCCCATGTGTCCCTTGTATCAGGGCCAAGGACAGAGAGGTTGATGCGGTAGCGAGCATCGTAAGTGCGAGGCAGATCAGCCAGGGCCGGGATGCAGTGTTTGGGATGTCCAGGGTCCTTCTCCTCCTTCCTGGAGGTCTTGAGAGTCTGGAATCGTTGCAGGCGTTCAAAGAAGGCCCAGAACGTGCAGCAGTCCTCAGAGCCCTGGCGGATATAATCCTCATCGCGGAAGAAGGCGTCCTCGAAGAGGCGCCGCGTCTCTGGACAATCCCAGTCCCACTTTTCTAGGGTTTCTTCCTCACTGGGAGCCCGGTGGTGGTCTTGATGACCCCTACCCTCCCTCGTCCTGGGAGGAGCCATTCTGTGACCCACAATGTTGTCACAAGCGGGCTTCAGTTCTGATCACCTGGACCCAATTCTTTTATCCATTCTCATGTGCAGCAGTAGCAGGTTGGACCTGCAATAAGGAACCACTTTCTCCTCAAAGAGCTGATTTCTCTTCTTTCCTGGTTGCAATCACCACACGTGACAGTAGGGGTCCGGGGGACTGGCTCAGCACGAGACTCTGGCACTCAGGACTCTGGCATCGACCTCCAGGAGGGACACGAGTTCATGCAGGGCTTTCAGGTCCCAGACACCTGGGGAAGAGGACGCAAGATAGCCATTCAGAAACCCACTTATTTCTCAAGCACTGAGCCAGGAAAAGGAGGGGTGATAAGACCACCTGAGAACTCAGACAGCTGCGGTCACACAGGAGACACACGTCCCCATGCGTCCCCACGTCCCCACACTGCAGTACCACAGCAGCTGAGGCAGTGCTCATGGAAGCCCAGAGCCTGCCTGTGTTAGGAAACAGGAAACGATGCCCGAGAAGATCAGAAGATCCCTAGCTGAGACCTAAGGAAGAATAAGGGTCACCTGGCCAAGCAAGAGCAAAGGGAGGAGCCAGGAGGACACAGCCTCCAGGCCATGCGCCCCCTCACTGAAGCCACTACTAATGAGGCCCCTTCTCAGCAAGGAAGCCCTAAACCCTCTGGATCCAGAGACCTTTCTGTTTTTTTTTTTTAAAACATAGGGTCTCACTATGCAGTTGCGGCTGGCTTTGAGCTCACTTTGGGTGTTTTGGTTTGTTTGTTTTTTGTTGTTGTTGTTTTGTGGAGCCAAGAAGTGAAGAGTTGAAGCTGTGACAAATGATGTCACCTGGTACTAGGGTTCAAACTCAGGACCTTGCACTTGCTCAGTGCCTATGCCGCTGAGCTATATTCCCAGTCTGAGCTCACTTTGTAGCCCAGGCTGGTCTCAAAACTTACAAGGTACCTTCTGTCTCAGCCTCCCAAGTGCTGGGATTACAGGTATACGCCACCACACCTGGCTCCAAGGACTTTTCAAAAGCCCTACCTGTGAGCACATGAAGCTTTAGGGGCCATCTAGACATAAAATGTAACAAGCAGCTAAAACACAGGTGTGAGATCATGAAGAGGACAGGTTTGTAACCTGAGGTCAGTGGTCTCAGGACACTAGAAGCCCTTGAAATACAATAAAAACTTTTATTAGTGGGACATTGTTTCCGCCTACCTAGCATATGCCCCAGGCCCTTCTTTAACAATACCCACGTTCTTTCAGTTCCACATAGTCCTGTTGGCCTCTAAATCAGAGAACATGGGCTGGTGAGCGGGCTCAGTGCTCTAAAGCACCTACTTAGAACAAGCTAAGCCAAGCAAAGCACAGGGACCGCGGTTCAATCCCC
>NDGN011139443.1:0-10528 GCA_002564285.1 Tympanoctomys barrerae | reverse complement strand
GTGAGGAGCAGCCTTCGGCTCTGCCGCCCTCACCTCTGTGCCTGACCACATCGTGCAGGTCTGCTTGCGAGCCCCCCACCCTCTTGCAGCAAAACACCTGAGATACTGAACAAGAAAGGTTTACTTTAAGCTCTAGGCTTAAGTTTCTATCTGATTAGTTGGCCACATTACTGTGTGACCAGGCAGCACGTGGCAGGGTGTGGGGTCTGGGACAGGGAAAGCTGTTTAGTGAGTGGCAGAAATGAGAGAGGAGAGAGGCTGGGGACTAAGGCCGCCGCCCCACTGACACGGAGACTTCCTCCCCCCACCCCCACCCCCGGCCCCAGCACTTGCTAAGGCTCCGTGCACAGCTCCTGGGGGACGGCTACCCAAGCCGCAGCAGTGTGTGGTGGGTGGGACCATCCCAGCAGGGACAAGGTTGGGTGCAGCAGGGTGTTCGCATCAGCTGCAGTTCTCAGCTTTTCACACCTTGGGGGAGGTCAAAGGCCAGGCTCTTGGGGTCACTGCACCAGCTTGATTTCTGCCAGCCTCCTTTGGGGAGCCTGGAGTCCCCTGTTTGCGTGCTGCCTCCTCCTCCCTATCACCCTGTGGCTGATGCCCTGGTGCCCCTTGTCTCTCCTGCCCCAGGTTACGAGGGTGTGAGCGAGTTCTTCACGGACCTCTTGAACCACATCGCCACTGTCCTGCAGGAGCAGAGCGCCAGCATGGCTGCTGCGGGGGACGTGGCCCCACTGAGGCACAGCAGGCTCCTGGCTGAGCAGGCGGGCAGCCTGGCAGGCGAGCGGACGTGCAGCGCCGGCCCCGGCTGCTGCAGCAGCATGATGGGCCAGGACGCACCCTGGACCGCAGAGGCTGACGTGGGCGCGGGCGGCTCCGCCAAGCTGCCGCACCAGAGACTCGGCTGCACTGCCGGTGTGTCGCCCAGCTTCCAGCAGCACTGCGTGGCCTCCCTGGCCACCAAGGCCTCCTCACAGTAGCCATGGAGCCCGGGACCCAGAGGGGCGGCGCGGGGTGCAGAGCATACCCGCTGGGCCAGCAGCTCCCAACGGGATGCTACTAAGAATTCCCAATGATCTGATGCTTCTTTTTTTTTTTTTTTTTTTTTTTTTTTAATTTTTAATCTGATTTTATGACGTGATCTAAACAAGGGGTGGGGGGAAGAAGAAGCGAAGACCTAGTGGCCCAGCTCATGGAAAAGGGGCTCCCTGCCTAGTTCCTGCTGTGCGGATCTCTTCACTGAGTTTACACATGCTTGTGTATTCAACACTATGTGTGAATGCGAGAGAGAGAGAGAGAGTGAGAGAGAGAGCGTGTGTGTGTTTGCTGTGCAAGTGTGCATGGCTGTGCGTGTCTATCTCCTTGGCTGCTGTGGGCCAGGCCTTTGGGGCCCCTGTGGGGAGGCCTGGCTAGGCTGTTGGTGGCTGTACAGAGCAAGTGAATGAACGGTCCCTCTTCCTCCCAGCTCCAGGCAGCCCACACCCAGACCTGACCCTTCCTTCCTTGCCTTCCTGCTGTGTCTTCTGAGACCAGTGGCCCCCACATGGGCAGCTGACCCCTCACCCTAAGGGGGAGCTCACAGGCCCCTTGGCAGAGCTCGTACTGGAGGGGTCTTCGTGATGACCCACCTTCCCACAACAGGGATAGGCAGGGAAGCCTCCCGTGGGCAGAGGCCAAGGCCCTTGGTTGCTGCCACCTTCCCCTATCCCTGGAGTCACCAGGTCCCTCCACTTGGGGCCAACCCTCCACAGGACCCAGAAGGGGGACACTTTGCTGGGAGCTCTGGGCTGAGTCCATCTGTACCCAGTTTTGTGCTGGGATTTTGGACACTTTTCACAAGTTTGAGCCTCTGTCCCCTCATCCCCAGTGGGTGGCCAAGACCAGAGATCGGAAGGGCTGGTTTTGTGCTCCTGCCCAGAGAGACAACCTGCTTCTCCATGGCCCCTCGATGGCCTCACCCACTGGGCCTCTGGGCAGGAAGAGGACGCCCAGGCCATATGGATCACTCCTGTCCACACACACTCGCCCTTGTCCAGCAAGCAGACCCCACACAGCCCTCCTGTGGTGATCGTAAGCCCAGGCACCAAGCCAGCCTGCAAGGAACTGCACCCCACCTCAGACTCACCTTGTCCTGTCGCCACGGCTACAGGCCGACCACGGCTGACCCCAGGGTCCATGGGATGGGGCATCTGAAGGGCCTTCTCTGCCCTGGAGGGTGTGGGGCCTGGAATCCCCGAGCAGCATCTTGTGTCATAAGATACCAGTTCACTTTGGATGAGAAAAGGCCTCTGGTCTGTCCCCTGTGATCCTTGAGGCAGAAGTCACTGGAGGAGCCCGGAGTGGCCCTAGGGAGGCTGCCAAGGCAGGCACACGGGGGACTTCTGGAGGCTTTGGGGCTGGCCAAGGGCGAGGGGCAGAAGCCAAACTGCTCAGCTTCCTTGGAAAGCAAGGCCCCGGAAGTGCCATGCTTGTGAGAGCCGAGTGTTGACTCTGATCGATGTCTGACCCTGAATCCGGGAAGCAGGGAAGCGTGGCCGCCTCTTGCACTGCTTTGTCTCCAAAATAAACTACTGAAATCAAACTGCATTTCACACGTGTTTACAAAGTGCTGCTTGCGTTTGTTATATCATCCTCCTAGTATTTAACAGAAAGATGTTTAATAAAGCAGCTTTATGCCTTTTAAGTAAAATCCAAGTGCCACAAGGACAGGTGAGATGTGTGGCATGACCGGCTGCGGTGAGTCCCTGTGCAGGTCAGTGCTGTCCACAGCCACACGGGTGTGTGCCTGTCCAGGTATCAAGTGACTGCTTTCCGGTGATGCAGCACTTCCTGCAGGTCCCCATGCGGGTGGTGAGGGGGGCAGTTTTATCTTCCAGGAGTGGAAACCAGCTGAGGCTGGGGTTTGGCCTCGTAGAGACCTTGCAGCTGTGGGGTCGACAGGAGCCACCTGCGAGGTTGGTGGATGCCGTCCAGCAGCACAGGAGCACTGGCAGTGACCAGGCCCCCTCCCATACCTGTGTAAGATGTCAGGACGAGAAAACCCAAGTGTCCGCCGGGCGCAAACTGCCCCTCGTGGATGCCAGCTCATAGCACAGTTTCCCTGTGTCCTCACTGGCCCCAGCCTTGGGAGTCTGTTAGGGATAGACAGTCCCCCTGAGGCAGCTTTGGAGTCCATAAGGCGTGAGCCTGTGAGAGCCTCGTGCCCACAGGAAGCACCCTAGGAAAGGCAGATGGCTGGAGTCGCCAGTGTCATGTGCAGCTGGGCCCTACGCTTTGCTTCCATCGCCAGCTGGTTGGGATACTGGGCCAAAAGGTCTGTAATACCCGTCTTGGTGGTGGTCGGTGTGTAGGGCTTTGACTCAGGCAGGGCAACATTTGGCTGAAGCCTCAGGTGGTTTCAGGAAGGTCGCCTGTGTGGTACTTGCATTGGACCACTGGGAAGAGGCCTTGGGTCAGGTTTGCTTAGTCCTATCAGTGCAGGAGGGATGACCTCAAACAGGCATTCCTTTCCCCAGGGACCAGTGAATGGGCTTGGTAGCAGGCTGAAAGGCCCCAGTAGGAAGCTGGCTTTGGCCACTGAGAAAAGGGACTTTGAGACCAAAGGAAACTGTCCTTGATCTTTCCAGCCTGGTGCTTGGGTCTTGGGCCTTCACATTGGCTGCTGGCCACTGAGAGCCCCTTGCTGTCCCCACTCATGCTCCTTGGGTTTGTGCCATGTCCCCTAGAAGCTGACCCTCCACCCAGTGAGCAGCATCCTTCCTTGTCCCTGCTACCGCAGAGCACTGGGCTCCTCCAGCACAGGTCGCTGTGAAGGGGGCAGGTGCAGGGAACCTTGGGAGCTCTGGCCTGCGGCTTCTCCACTCAGCCCAGCTGTGCCCGCTGCCATCTTCTCCTGCCAGCCCGAGTCCCATTTGGACAGTGCTGCTGAGGGTCCATGCTGCGTTCTCCCCTCATGCCTCTGCCCCTCTGTACAGCGAGCTCTTGGAGCCCCCCTGCCCCCGGCCCCCCTGCACCCTTGTGTAGAGGAGAGCTACTCGCCATGGGCCGTCTACGGCTGGATCTACTTCTGAGCAGCGTGCCTCTCACCAAGACTGTTAGGGCCTTTCCCAGGACTGGTCATTTTCTCTTTACTTCCCGAGTCTCCTGCAACTTGGCATCTGGCCAGGTGGACCGTCCTCCAGTTGTCTAGTCACCTCTCTGAGGCTCCCTCTGGAGAAACTGCTCAGAGAAGGCTTTGACTAGGACATCAAGGGGGTGCCACCCCTCCACCTGGGCTTTGTGGTGGTGGCTGTTTGCATCATCGCTAGCCTCACAGGCAGCTCTACTGGAATCTAAGCTGGTTTGTACATGGCATATATTTATACAAAACCATGGCTTCTGCCCTTCTGCTCTTGGTGGGTTTGCACCATGTAGTTGCAGCGCAGGTGGCTCATCTTAGGGATGGATTGTGGGGAAAAAGTGTCCCTGAGCTCTCTGTTTAAGGATGTTTTGAATCTTCAGGGCCTGGTGGAATACACCTCATCTTGTGTTTGCTATTCCCTCATGGTCAGTGGGGTGTGAACCTGTCTCTAAGGAACAGGTGAAGCAATAAACACCATATAGCTACAGCCCTTCAGAGGGTGTGCCTCTGCTTTGGGGACTGGCAGCAGAAGGCTTTCTGGAACCCCAGAATGATTCGTGTCATCATAGTCAGGGCTTTCGGTTCGTGCTGCCCAGCCCCTCTGATCCACACCACAGTCCTGAGGAGCAAGTGTTACCGCATCCTCTTGGTGAGGAGACTGAGGCCCTGTGAGAGCCAGGGAGGCCTGCTGAGCTCTCCAGCGAGTGTTGGGGTAAGGCCCCACCTTCAATCTGAGGTCAGAATTCAGGATTTTACTCCCAAACCCCACCTGCTCAGAGCCACTTGCCAGAGCCTGAGCCCTCAGGGGTGGTGCCCAAACCCCAAACAGTACCTTGCACTTGGCTTCAACTTGGGGCACCTCAGGTGGCAGTGGAGCTCTGGCCTGGGCCCTCAGTGCCCCTGCCCTCCAGTCCTATGAGGAGAGCACCACAGAGGTGCCTGCCAAGGCCATGCCTGGCCCTGAAGTCTTCTCACCATTTCCTGGAAGAGCCACCCTCACTGGTTTGCTCTTACTGGAGGCCTGAGCTGCCACCTGAACAGGTGACTCGCAGATCCCTGGCCAAAGCAGCCAGCAGAGCCTCTACTCCTCCTCCTGTAGGGACCTGGGCTCCCTCCCTGAGGGGGGCTAGGGCTGTGCTCCCCGCCACAGAGTGTGCCTGCAGATTGTTTCAGCAGTGGAAGTTCTCAAAACTAGTGCTTGTCCTAGTCATTGCTCCATGCTCAGGCCTGTGAGGCCCAAACCCAAGTGTGAATGGTTGGCACTGCTCGCCGTCAACACACGGGGTGCAGCCAGCCCCCAGCCTGGCCTGTGCTGATTGCATAACCTGGCACAGACCCCACTTTTGCCTGCGACTTGAGAGCGGCTGTGTTCTAGTGAATCTTAACATGTAGAAACCTTCAGTCTCCCCACGGGTCTGTGCACATGACCAGGGCCTGGTGGAGACAGGCTGGGCTGGTGCAGCCCAGAGCACACATCAGGAAGTTCACAGCTGCTCTGCAGCCTGTGGCCATCAAGGCCTCTGGCCAGCCCCACAGGTGACAACGGGTCGCAGCCCCTTGGGGTCAGGTAATCTCAGCATCAGGTCCCAACCTGGCCTCACCTCTGTGTGTGTCACTTGCACCATACACACACCCTTGAGGACAGGTGAGCACCCCCATGTTTTGTTTTGTTTTTTACCCCCATCTTATAGATGAGGAAACAGGCTCACAGGGGCTAAGCTACTTGCTCATGACCCCACAGACAGGAAGTACCCCAGAAAGGAGTTACCCATGCAGACTGAATCCAAGTCCCTCTGCCAACATCCAGTACATCCCACCCCACTCAGAGGTGAGAGAGGAAAAAAAATCCAAAAAGGAAAGAGGCCAGAGCAGATTTATTTTTCCCTAGATAAATCTTATACAGAATATATTAGAGTCAGGAGTTCTCAGCTTTCACTGAGAGGTCAGACGTTATTGCAATTGTGCCCAGAGGGTGGAAAGGTGTTGGGGAACTTCTAGAACGCTGCCTGTGCTCACAGAGGAATATTCCGCGTTGAAATTTAGGGGGCTGCCCTGCATTGGGTGCTCCAGGGCAGGATAAGAGCAGAGGACAGGAATGTGGGGTGACAGGGTGACCTGGAGGACACCTGCCTACCGGAAGCAGCGTCCGGCCTGCCTGGCCTGGTCCTACAGAGGGGACAGCAGAACCAGAGCCATGGGGTGACTTGGAGCCCTGGCCACCCCTCACATGGTGCCTCAGCCTCTCCGCAGTGCCTGCAACTGGTGGGCCACCTTCTCCAGCTCTGCCTCGATGGCTGACAGGCTCTCCAGCTCTTGGTCCTAAGATAGAACATTAAGGGTCACTCTGGGGCTGGGCTTTGTCAGCAGCACCAGGGTCAGTGACCCACATCAGCAAGGTTCCTGGTTAGATGTGTGGCTTTACCTTTTCTGTTTCATGGGGACAATGACATCACCCTGTTGGGCTGCTCTGAGGGTTGTAATGCACAAGACAGTGGAGAGGGCTGCCCCTGGTGACTTCAGGGCATGTGGGAAACGCGTCTGGTCCATTTAGCCAGCTGGCAACACGTGCTGGCTGGGGGGCAATGGCTGCCCTGGCCACCCAGGCCTGGGTTGGATCTACACTTCAGTCTCCCTCTGGAGGGTGCCAGGAGACTCACCTGCCTATAGCTGCACCTTTCTTTGTCCTTGGTCCAGATCTTAGGGGGACCCCAAGTTCTGGCTGCTGGTGTGGTTTAGGGAAGCAAGGGTTCCCCTCTGAGCCCTGCTCCATGACCCAGTGTTACAGAGCATCCAGGCCCTGCAAGCTTGGGCACTGCAAGAGTGTACCTTCAGCCTCAGGGGTGGCGCTCTGAGTGGCCACCTCCCTCGCCTTGACCTATGGGGGCTGTCTTCCTGAGGTCCCCACTGATTTGGAGCAGCCTTGGAACATTTGAGCCCCTGGTTTGGGCACAGCCTTTGTGAGGTCTGTGGAGCTAGCATCTCCAAGACCCTTGTACTGGGAGGAGAAGGCCCCTGCTTCATTTTGTCCATGAGACACTAGGGTTCCCACTTTTCCACCTGCCACCTTGGGCTTCCTCTGCTTGTGCAGAAGGGAAGCGAGAAGGAAATTCTCCCTGGCATCAGCGGGTGGGGAAAGGGTGTTCAAGGCTGCCTAACCCCTGCTGGGATCGCAGATGCTGTCCCTGTAGCCTGTGCCCCCTAGGCTCAGGGGACAAGGACACATGTCCTTTCCCAGCTCCAGTAGCCAAGAAGGGGCCTTCTTCCTCTCAGGCTGCCAACAAGAGCCCAGGCCCAGATGTGGAGAGAGGGTTGGGGCCCAGGGAAGGGTCCACCTCCTCTTTTAAGTGGGCAAAGAACAGCTTTAGGAGATCAGGGCTGTGGACAAAGATGGCCCTAGAGCTCCCACTCCTGTCTGACCCTGTGGCTTGAACTAGGTGCCACCAGGGCTGGCTCCACCTCTCCTGGGGGCTGTAGCCCAGTATCCCTGTACCACCCCATTTAGCTGTCCAAGGGACCACAGGCAGGGCCAGGTCTTCGAGCTCATGCATGTTGTCATGGTGATAATGAGGCGAACAGAAAGGACTGCTTACCCGCATTTCCTAAGTGGGTGACTGATGAGGCTCAGAGGAAGGCAATGACCTGCTCAAGGTCACACTGCCAGGACAAGGATGAACCCAGATGTACTGGCAGATGTCTACCCTCACTACCCGTTCACCACACCCTGGGGCCAGCTGGACCTGTCATATCCCCTCAGCGGGACCAGAGCCTCATATCTGGGTGGGGCCCACACTCCTGGAGCCTGGCCCAGGGCTGCCTCCCACCCATACCAACCTCTGCTCTGCGGTTGGCACTGCCCTCCTCTTCCTTCTTCTCCTCAGGGAAGCCACGGGCCGGGAGGGGCAGGCCAGCCTCGACGCTGTCCTCCCGGGAGGATGGCCTCCAGCCTTGACGAAGCTGTGGCCCAGAGCCCCGGAAGCCGTAGGCCCGGGTCCTGAATGAGAGCTTCATGGAGCGGTCAGGGTCATCCTCCTCGTCCTCCCCCTCCAGCCGCTTCTCGGCTGCCAGCTCCTTGGCCAGCTGGTCCATCTTGCTCCAGTGCTTGGTGTCCTCCCACTCCCTGGAGAGCCGCTCCTCCTCCTGCTCCAGCTCCCCACTCTTCCTGCCCTGGAAGGGGCCTCGAGGGGCCCCTGCCATCTCCTCCTGCTCCTCCTGCTCTCCCTTCCCCTCGGGGGGCCGAGCCTCCTCAGTCCCGGTCTTCCCAGCTCCATTGACAGCCAAGGCCTCAGAATGACCTGGAGCAGGTGGTGACAAGAGCAGGAAATGAGCAGAAGCTGCCATTTTTCCCAGGGCCTGCCACTCCCGGGGGCCACAGATGGGGTCTCAGAGAGCAGCCTACTCTCTCCACAGGAACCCCTCAGAGGAAGGAGCCATCTTGCTGCCATATTTGCAAGACCCTCTCAGCTCAAAGGGGTGGGGAAGCCAGTGCCCATCTTTTCCTCTAGACCCTCTCCTCTGGAGCCCTGGGCCCAGCCTGGAGGGGCCCCTCAGATGGGCCCTGGAGGAGCCGACACTGTCCTGGATTGGCCTTCACCCACCTGCCACACTGTCCGTCTGTTCTCAGAGCCCATCAGACATCCATCCTGCGAAGCCTCTGGGCTCCCAGGTTGGAGATGGCTGTGGGCAACAGTGGGAGGTACACAGCTTGGGGGTCAGGCAAGCCAAGGTTGGAATCTCAGCTTTCCCTATCCATGAGCTCTACGACCTTGGGCAAATTCCTTAGCTTTTTTGAGCCTCGTGGGCCCCTTCTGGGAAATGGAGATTATACCTTTTCCTTTGGGTGGTAATGAAGGTGGCATAAGAAGATGGTGTGCATGAGGAATGAGGACCCCTCCACCTGCCCGTCTCCCAGCCATGTGGGTAGAGGTCCCTGTCATCCCACGTACTGTCACCCTTCTGGATCTCCTTGCTGCTGAGGTCCTTCTGGGAGTTCAGTGCTGCAGTGGGGTCCTCCTCCCTAGGCACAGCCTTCGTTCCAGCTTCCTCCTCCCCCTTGTCCTCTTCCTCCTGATCCTCTTCTTCTCTCTTGGCCGGCCGCCCTTGCTCTGTGCCCAGGCCCTCCTCACTGTCTTCTAGAACCTGTGCAGGGCTCTCAGTGTTCCCCACAGGCTGCAGGTCTGGATGTTTCTCGCTGGGGAGGCTGGCTGGTGAGGGGGTGCTGAGTGCCGATGTCCCCTTCCCCTCTTCCTTGCTGGGGGTCTGCTTGCTGCCTGAGACCACGGACCCCCGGCCAGGTTCTGGGAAGGCCCGCGGCCCAGCTCCAGTGGCTTTGCTGCTCTCCTCCTCCTCAGCATCCCCTCCTTGTTCTGTGGCCTCCCTGGGGGATACTGCCTCTGTCACCTCTGCAGAAACAGCAGGACAAAGTCAGGCCCCAAGGACCAGGCTGCATGCAGGGCCTCCCCAGAGGCCAATTTCAGATCTGAGTCATCAACTGGTTCGGCTGCTGGGAAGTGCAGCCCAAGAGAAGCCTTCAGGGTCCCCTTCTGTGGCTGGGCTTGCGCCATACACACTCAGACGGCGTCTCTTTAAGTCGGCCTCTCAAAACAGGTGTGATTTAAAAAGTAAAAACCAATCCCCAAAATCAGCAAACCTGGAAAATAACCCCCGAGGACTGCAATCTGAGCTACACCTTTGGACATGAGCTGGACTGTTCCGTGACTTTGGGAAGATCGTCCAGCCAGGTAGTGCCCCAAGTGGGCACAGGGTAACAGCTGGGCCAGCATGTGGACAGCCAGCCACGCTGCCACACTGCAGTGCCACTGTGACCCAGCTCTGAGAAATTGCTTAAGCTTGTGGTTTGCTTACTGTATGGCTCTTCCTGGAGGGTGGCTGTGTGACAGAGCATCACAGTGCCTGAGCCACGACCTCTGCGACTCCCGAGAACTCTGGTTTCCAGAATGATGACCTGCTTACTTAGGTTCTGCACTTGCTCCTCCAGCTTCGCCATTCTAAGGCACAACAAAGCTCTGTAGGAGCTCTGAGGAGGGCCTCAGGTGGACCCAGGGTGGGCGCTGCCACCTGCTGGGCCAGAGGGAGACTTTCTGCCTTACAACGCTAGCCCTGGGGTGGGCAGGCAGGACCCAGATTCAAATCCCTGTGGTGGTGCTTACCTGGGGCAAGGGACTTAATCTCTCTTGGCCTCAGTTTCCTCATGTGCCACCATTCAGGACTTAAAGGAGATGCCACCTCCCACCAACTCCCCTCCCACTCCCAGCCAACTGAGGGCCACTGACCTTCCCATCCGGCCTTGTTGCTGCGGGTCCCCACCACCTCCGAGAGCTCCTCCTCGAAGCTGCTGTGCTTCCTCTGCTGCTGTGCTCTCTCCTTGGTCCCTGGTGGGGAGGAGGAGGAGGA